>NW_012193677.1:516653-636535 GCF_000504015.1 Erythranthe guttata | reverse complement strand
ATATATATATATATATATATATATATATATATATATATATATATATATATATATATATATATATATATATATATATATATATATATATATATATATATATATATGTATGTGCATGCATGTAGTACATATTTATACATGTATGTACGTATATTATTATTAAGCCCGCATGGTTGTAGCTCAACTGGTTCCGGAGGTGGTATGTTGGTGCAAGGTCCTAGGATCGAATCCTGGCAGCCGCAGTGTGGGAATTTCAACTCCAATGAGGGTTGGTTCCTTGTGGGCACCAGGTCCGGGTCCGCTGCCTTAACGGGCCGTTGAGTTACCATGATTTACATTCCTCCATCAATCCTTGTCGGGCCAAGGGATGGGGGCCCTGGGGCCGAGGAATTTCGCCTTTTGGTGCAACGTATATTATTATTAATAATTAGTAATTCAACTTACGGAAATATAAATGATCCTAAAATACTAATTTATGTAAGTTAATTCACATAGTGAGATAAAAGCACATATATATCTGCTCACGTAATTCAAATAATTAATTTCACGTAATAATATCCCCTAGGGATTCTCGAGTTAAGCAGATTGATTTTGGGTTATGGGGTTTTGGAAAGATGGGATGTTACATCGTAGAGAGAATATAAGCACTAGAATTGTTGTGTATAATGGAACGTACCTTAACAAATGAGTAAAAATATTTATTTATATGTCTTTGATTGGGTTGGATTTACTTTGTTGGGCTCAAACCCCCTTTGAAGGTGTTTGGGCTTTCGTTGTAGTGGTCTTTTTAATTGGGCTCGTGACGCAGTGATAAATAAATCGTGGGCCCATTGGATCGGTCCAATTATGCATATCATCGGTGACCAACCATCTTTATTATTCTAGGTTCAAGGACAACATCTCTTTCGTCAATAAGTCCATCCCTTTCAATATTTTATATATAAAAGAAGGGCAAATGGCAAAAAGGCCCATCACATGGGACTTAAATGCATTTTGGTCCACAAAAAAAACAGTCTCTCAATTAAGCTCATCCCCATGTCTTTAGTAAAAAATACCCTCAATAATATAATTCTTATCAATTCCACCCATTATACTCTAACTTCCTTAATATTACACATTGACCCCGAATTTAAACAAATATATCACATTAACCCCCAAAACTTTTTATTTTCAGAAAATAATTTTTTTTCTGAAATGTTTTTTTTCCGGCCAGATTCTGGCATTGACCGCCGGAGACCGCCGGTCTCCGGCGTTGACTTCTTTTTTTTTTTTTTTTGAAACTTTTTTTTTTCCTGAATTTTTTTTCCGGCCGGTCAACCACTGTTGACCACCGGTCTCCGGCGTTGACTTTTTTTTTTTTTTTTTTGGATTGTTTTTCTTAGAAAAAAATTATTTTAATTAATATTACTGTATTGGCTACTAAATTACTGTCTCAGACAGTAATATTACTGTTTGGGACAATAATATTATGAATATTATTTTCCGAACAGTAATATTATTAATATTATTGTCTAAGACAGTTAAATTACTGTTGGAGACAGTAATTTAACATCCAAGACAGTAATATTAATTAAAATAATTTTTTTTAAGGAAAAAAAAAAGTTAATTACTGTCTCCGACAGTTAAATAACTACCGGAGACAGTAATTTAGCAACGAATACAGTAATATTAATTAAAAATATTTTTTTTAAGAATAAAAAAGTCAATTAACAGTTAAATTACTGTCTCCGACAGTTAAATAACTGCTGGAGACAGTAATTTAGCAACGAATACAGTAATATTAATTAAAATATTTTTGAAGAAAAAAAAAACAAAAGAGTCAATTAACAGTTAAATTACTGTCTCCGACAGTTAAATAACTGTCGGAGACAGTAATTTAGCAGCCAAGACAGTAATATTAATTAAAATATTTTTTTAAGAAAACACAAAATTATTAAAAAAAAAATAATACTAAAAAAGAAAAATAAATTAATTTATGTGTAAAAGAAAAAGTAATGTATATGACAAAATTTACCTCCAACTACCCTTTAAACCAATTTTTAATTGTAACCCCAATTTAATTAATTTTGACCAAGAAACTGTAGGGCGGCGCGGCCACGTTTCTGCCACCGGTGGCGGGTCTTCGCAGAAATTGAATAACCAACGATTCAATTTCACGCCATTTGGTTGGTCTTCAATTTTAAATTTTAATCGCTTGTTCGTCTTCTACCATGTTTATTAGCAATTATTTTTTCTTTCTTTTGTCTTTGTGTAATTTACTCTATTTAAATTGTTTATTGTCTAGTTTTCAGTTTTGATGTCCCAAATGTTACTGTTCCTATTGAACAATAGTAACATATGTTGAATAAATCGATTCATTGGTGAAATATCTTGCATAAATTGATTAACTAAGTGACCTCGTTTTGTTTGTTGTTTGGTTAGTCCAATAGATTTTGGACGCCCCCATAATTTGATAATCTGTTTGTTTTTTTTTTCAGTTTTTTTTTAGTTTGTTTTTTTTATTTTTTTTTTATTTTTTTTTATTTTTTATTGTTATTTTTTTTAATTTGACTTTCATTTTTGAAGATGCTAGAACTTGGTGAGTGTATGGAGATGAAAGCAAAATCCAGTGATCCTGTGAAGACTGAAGAATAATGAATTTGAATATTCTGATATGTCAAATGAAGAGCTACTTGCACATGAGACGAGGACGTGTTTCGGTTCATTCTACTAATCAATCTTAAGACTTTTGGTTGGTTGTTTTCAAACGAAATGACGAGCTTTGATGCTTGTGTGATCCTTTATTAGTTTTATAGTGGATTTCGATTAGTTCGTAGAGGGTTCCGATAAAATTATAGTGGTTTAGTGGATTTCGACTAGTTCGTAGTGCGTTTCGATAAATTTGTAGTGGTTTTAAACAAATTTATAGTGAATTTCGACTAGTTTGTAGTGACTTTCGATAAATTTATAGTGGCTTTTAACATATTCATAGTGGATTTCGATAAGTTTATAGTGAATCCACTTTGATAAACCTGGTGGATTTTTTTTAATATTAAAAAAAATTATCGAAAAAAAAGTTAATAAAAAATAATTAAACTAAAAAGTTCTTTATTTAAAAAAAACTGGGAAAGAAAAACCATTAAGGAAACGGAATTAAGAAAAATAAAAATAAAAAGAAAATATAAAACCATTTTTAAAAAGTCAAAATGAAAAACATGAAAAATATAAATAAGAAAAAAATAATTTAAAATAAAAAACAGAAAAAATAAATAAATAAATAAATAAATAAAAGAAAACCATTAAAAGAATGGGCAAAAGGCAAATAGGCCCATGACAAGGCAATTAATTCAAAAAGGGACATCCAACTTTTTTTTCTTTCAAATATTTCCAGCTTATTCAACTTATTTGCAATTAAGGAAAGTTTTTTTATATATATATACAAAAATTACCCCCAATTCATTGAAACTCAATTGAATTCCAATTTCATGATTTGCACCCATATTTAGTCAAATTTCACTAATTAACCAATTTTGACCCGCCACCACCGAAGACCGCCGGTCAGCCGCAGTTATTTTTTTTTTTTTAAACTTTTTTTTTTTCCGGTAGGTCAACCACCGTTGACCGCCGGGTCTCCGTCCTTGACTTTTTTTTTCCTTAAAAAAAATATTTTAATTAATATTACTGTCTCCAGCAGTTATTTAACTGTCGGAGACACTAATTTAACTGCTAATTGGCCTTTTTTTTCTTAATTTTTTTTAATTAATATTCATGTTTTGGCTACTAAATTACTATCTCTAGTTGTTATTTAACTGTCTGAGACAGTAATTTAATTGTTAATTGATTTTTTAGTATTTTTTTAATATTTTAATCAATATTACTGTCTTCGTTGCTAAATTACTGTCTCCAGCAGTTATTTAACTGTCGGAGACAATAATTTAACTGTTAATTAATTTTTTTTTCTTAAAAAATATTTTAATCAATATTACTATCTTGGCTGCTAAATTACTGTACCGTCTCCAGCAGTTATTTAACTGTCGGAGACAGTAATTTAACCGTTAATTTGACTTTTATATTTTTGAAAATTTGGTTTTTCTTAAACAAAATTATTTTAATTAATATTACTGTCTTGGCTGCTAAATTAGTGTCTCCAACAACAATTTAACTGTCAGAGACAGTAATATTACTGTATTAATTAATTTTATCGTCTTGGCTTGCATTTTTGTTGTGTTCGACTGTAATATTACTGTCTCATGCAATAATATTACTATATGGGACAACAATATTAATCATACTACTGTTCGGGAAAATAATATTCATAATATTACTGTCCCAAGCAGTAATATTACTGTCTGAGATAGTAATTTAGCAGCCAAGAAAGTAATATCAATTAAAATAAGTTTTTTAAATAAAAAACAAAGTTTCCAAAAAATACGAAAAGAAGTCAACGTCGGAGACCGGCTGTTGACCTACCGGAAAAAAAATTCGGAAAAAAAAAATTAGGAAAAAGAAAAATCAACGCCGGAAAAAAAATTCAGAAAAAGAATTCTTTATGAAAGAAAAATATTTTTTCAAAAAATTATTAAAATGGGGGTTAATGTGATATATTTGTTCAAATTCGGGGTCAATGTATAATATTAAGGAAGTTAGAGCAGCATAATGGATGGAATTGATAAGAATCATATTATGGATTAGACATGGCCCCGGGGCGGGTCGGGTCCGGGTCCGGGTCCAACTTTTAGGGGACCCAAAACCGACTCGCACGGATGCGGGTTCGGGTTCGGGGCGGGTCCACCCGGGTCCATCCGGGTCCGGGCCGAGTCCGGGTCCAAACCGATATTTCAATTTTTTTTTTTGTTAAGAAAGAAAAAAAAACTTATATTGAAACTTGAAAAAACATGAGATTAACTTTAAATTCAAAATTAATAAAAATAATTGAATTTAAACACTAAATAATTTTAGAAAAAAATGAAACGATTAAGACATTGTTGGTATTATCGATCGCCAAGGTATATTGCTAGGGTTTGTGTTGCTAGGGTTTACTCTGGTGCAACTAGTGCTCAGCTGATCGCCATGAGTTGCCTTGTCTGGAACTGCCGAGGGTTTGGGGGCTCTCGAACGGTTCATGAGTTGCGGGAGCTTATACGAGCTAATAATCCTCTCTTTATTTTTCTTTGTGAAACTAAAATTTCAAATAGAAGTTTGAATCAATAAAGATGTATTTGAATTTGAACGGTGTGTGTGTGGCCGCTAGAGGATCGGCGGGTGGTTCGGCTCTTCTCTGGCAAAGGGACGTGCAAATGAGTTTGCAAAACTTACCTCCTAATCACATTGATGCGACTATTTTTTATGAAGAATTGAACAACACTTGGCGTTTTACTGGGTTTTATGGAAACCCGAATGAACAGTTGAGATACCAATCTTGGTCGCTACTAAGGCAGCTAGCAACATTATCAAACGAAGAATGGATATGTGCTGGCAATTTTAATGCAATGCTATCAATTTCTGAAAAAGCGGGAGACGGTTGGCTTCGTACAGAGAGATACAAGATTTTAGCGATTGTCTGCGTGACTCGAGATTGAATGATTTGAGATTTGTCGGGTATCCATATACTTGGGGTAATAACAGGAACAGATACTACGAGAGAACGTTTGGACAAAGCATGCGGTAATTATGAACGTGTGTACTCTGACCATATTCCTTTACTCATTGAATGGAGAAGCAAAGTTATTTCCAACCAGAGAGCTCGGAGTCGGGGCTTTAAGTTTGAAGCAATGTGGTTGAAATCTGAGGGTTGCGAGCAGGTTGTTAAAGAAAATTGGTTTCCTAATAACTCCCAGCATAACCTTGGTGAACAATGGAGTAATATGGAGAATTGTAAAGTGGGTTTACTGCAATGGAATCGTGACAATTTTGGGGCTGTGCGCGACAAAATTCGGACGCTTAAAGAAAATATTTTGATTTTGAAGAAACAAGTGTTAACCGAAGAGGTTGTTGCTGATATTAAAAAAATGTCAAGCGAGTTGGATGAGTTATTGGATAAAGAAGAGAGGGCGACAAAAATACAAATTTTTTCCACGCAAAGGCCTCATCTAGACGAAGGAGGAATACCATTTCAGGTTTATGTGATTCAGCAGGTGTATGGTGTGAGAAAGAGTTTGAGCTGGAAAATATTGTCTCCGAGTACTTCCGGAATATATTCACATCTGAACATCCATCCATGGCTGCAATGGAGGAGATGTTGGGAGCTATTGAACCGCTTGTCGGCGATTCAATGAATAAAACACTCCTCGAGGAGTATACGCAAGAAGAGGTGAAAAGGGCCCTAGATGAGATGCATCCATTGAAATCACCGGGGCCTGATGGTTTTCCAGCGGTTTTTTTCCAGCGTTTCTGGAATTTGGTGGGCGGCGATGTGACCAAATGGGTTCTAACTTTACTAAACCACCAGGAGATGCCTTCAAAGGGAAATTACACCCATATAATGTTGATTCCCAAATGTCAGGACCCTAGGAATATGACACAATTTCGGCCGATTAGTTTGAGCAACGTGGTTTATAAAATTGCTTCCAAAGTTATAGCGAATCGTCTTAAACCACATATGAATTCTATCATATCTGAATCTCAATCGGCTTTTGTTCCTTCTCGATTAATTTCGGATAATATTCTGATCGCATATGAAGTTTCTCATTATATTAAGAGGAGTACGGCGGAGCATATGGCAATAAAATTGGATTTAAGCAAAGCTTATGATCGTATTGAATGGGGTTTTCTTCGCGGGGTGATGGCTAAACTGGGATTCCATATTAGATTTATTAATTTGATCATGTTATGTGTTACTACTGTCACTTATCTTTTGTTCTCAATGGGCTATCATTTGGCTTTCTCACGCCGGAGAGGGGTATTCGACAAGGCGATCCAATTTCCCCTTATCTTTTTCTCTTTTGTGCGGAAGCGCTCAGTGCTCTGATCAAACGAGAAGAGCGACGAGGTAATATAGTTGGTTTGACTGTATGCAAAAATGCGCCAAGAGTATCTCACTTACTTTTCGCAGATGATACAATAATTTTCTGCAACGCCAATATCTCTTCGGCCACTTGTGTGAAAAATATTTTGAGAATTTATGAAAAGGCTTCGGGTCAAAAAGTGAATTATCAGAAATCTAGCATCGTTTTTAGCAAAACGACTACCTCGGCGAATAAGGAGATGATCAGAACTGCACTTTCAATGGAAGTAGTTGACAAACACGATAAATACTTGGGACTCCCCTCAGTGATAGGAAAATCAAAACGAGAAGTATTCGGTCATATCAGAGACAGAGACAGGGTTTGCAAACGTCTTCAAGGATGGAAGGAGAAATGGCTATCGAAGGGAGGAAAAGAAATCCTTATCAAGGCTGTGATTCAAGCCATCCCTACGTACGCAATGAGTCGCTTCAAACTTCCAAGGTATTTTACGGATGAAGTTCAGGGGTCTATGGCTAAGTTTTGGTGGAATGATAATCGAGGGAAGGGGATTCATTGGATTAAATGGCACGATATGTGCTTGAGCAAAGATTGTGGAGGTCTCGGTTTTCGCAACTTAGACGCTTTCAACACACCTCTTCTTGCTAAACAAGTTTGGCGTCTTTTGGTTTCGCCGGATAGCTTATTAGCAAGGATATACAAGGCGCGGTACTACCCACAATCTGATATTTTTGGTGCATCGTTAGGATCAAATCCATCATACACGTGGAGAAGTATATGGGGTGCTATATCTCTGTTAGATAAGGGTACTCGATGGAGAATTGGAAGTGGAGCAAAGGTGTCAATATGGGGCGATAAATGGCTTCCGAGAGTAACTACTTTTAAACCTTTTACTCCTACGGGTAGTTGGCCAACGGAGATGACGGTCCAAAGTCTCATTGACAATGAGTCTGGTCGTTGGAATATACATGCTTATCCTCAATTTTCTACGAAGATGATACAAGGTGCATAATGTCTATTCCTCTTGGGAATTCTGTTAACGAAGATAAGATTATTATAATCAGAGTGGTGCATTCACTGTTCGTAGCGCTTATCACTTAGCTGTCCAGTTAGAGAAGGAAAGAATGGGCCTAAACACCGCTAGCAGCTCCTCTCTGGCTCCCACGGGGTCATGGAAATGGTTATGGGGTTTGAAGCTTCCGAGTAAAATAAAAATCTTTCTTTGGCGTTGTTGTAAAAATCTTCTTTCTACGCGGCTGAATTTGGTACAACGAAGGGTGCTTGAGGTGGGCACATGTGAAGTATGCAGTGATGACGACGAAGATGTTCTCCATTGCCTATCAATCTCTTTCGCTAGACAAGTGTGGGCGCTAAGTAGAGTGCCATGGTCGACACATTGACCGAGAGAGCGAAATTTTCTCGATTGGTTCATGCACATTAAAAGGCAGCAGGATAGTGCGCAAGTTGAATATTGTGCTCTATTGTGTTGGGCTATTTGGAATAAGAGAAAATAAATGCTATTTCGAGAAAGTACATTGTTCAACTATGGATGTCATTGTTTTCGCCAAGAAGTTCATCATGGAATTGCGAGGAGCGTTCTCAGTTGTTCTTAGTCCACATTCGTCTCGAGCCGCTGGAAGAATGTTAATTCATTGGGAGGCGCCACCTAGGGATGTGTTAAAAATAAATTTCGATGCTTCCCTTGGCTCAGATGAAAATAGTTGCGGTTTAGGTGGATTAGCAAGATCTTTCGATGGTAAATGTATTGCTTGGTTCTCTTCTTGCTGCAATCAACGACTAGACGCAACTACAACATAGGCGATGGCAGCACTCAGAGCCATGGAGTTCGCTCGCGATCATGATATGCATCGAGTTGTTTTAGAAAGCGATTCCAACACCATTGTCGCAGCTATCCAAGGTGAATGAGGGTCTTTTTTTTCAGCTTTGGTCACCTCATCGACGATATCAAAAGACTCTCATCTGTATTTGAAGACTTCAAGGTTTGCCATGTCAAAAGGGAAGGTAACCGTGCTGCCCACGAAATCGCAAAATTGTCCTTAAGGTCAACTTTTACGGCTGATGTTCTCCTAGATTTCATATCTAGTATTGTAATTTCTGATTTTTCTCATTAATTCAATAATAAGTCTGCTTTTCTCAAAAAAAAAAAAAATAATAATCTAAATAAAATGAAAGTTGTGAAGATTGGATTATGGGTATTTATAAGTGAAAATAATAATTGAGAAATTTTTCAAAATCTCAAAATTCAAAAAAAATCAAAATTCAATCTTTCTTTTATATTTTTCAAAATTAATATATATGTATTTGTTATTATTCGGGATTTTTGATATTAATAATAGTCAACATGACAATTAATACTTTATAAAACATTAGTTATGCAATTATTATAATTATTTGATAGTGTTATTTATATTTATATATTTATAGTTAGGAATATATATAACATAAACAAAAGGTGTAAAATGATTATAATAAATAATGTTAAATAGATTAGTAATTATCATATTCATTATATTTAATTAAATTACAAACAAATATAATATAATAAAAAAAATTGAATGGACTTGAGCTTAATCCATTTAAATCTTACGATTCGATTCTAATATTTGAATAAAATGTAAACGCGTTTGTTTACATGTTGAATTGATTCAATACTTTATATTTTTCAACAGTAGAGATTATATTGATATAACGATTAATAATAGATGTTTTGAAGTATTGAATCGTGATTCTATATATTTTTTTAAAAGTTTATTCTATTACATTTGTTAATTTGTTAATAATTTAATTAAAATTATTTAATAACAATTAATATGAAAATGAATAATTTATTTAACATATTTATCATTTTACTGCTAGCATTTTATATTATATATATTTATCGTCTACATTTAAACCAAAATGTTGGTTGGCCTAGTGGTAATAATTGCTTATTCTTCCCCAACTTTCCGAGTTCGAACCCCCTAATGAGATATTAAGTGGATTTGCATATTTAATAAAATTGATTTTTCATAATAATATATTATAGGGTCTATTAGATATAACCCCCTTAAATATTCAAATAATAGGGGTAGACCCAAATTTATATTTGCCATTTTGATAACAGCCCAAACTTTTCCTAATTACATAATTACCCTCAATCAAATCCCACAAAACCCGTTACTTTACCTTTTGAAATAAAATCAAATCCCTTCCTATTTTCCCGTTAAATCACTATCATCCCAAACCCACTATCGAATAAACTGCAAAACCTCCGAGAACAACTTCCCGGTACGGCCGATTGAAGGGGAAGACGTCTGCACTGCCGTGAAACGACGATTTTCGTGCACTCCGAGCAAGCTGCCGTAGGTACGTCGTCGCCACTCGCTGAATCGCTATCATCCATCGATTTGTTGATATGTTTTGGCTAAATCGACTATCACGTTTGTGTAATTGCAGATCTGTTATAATCGCATACCGCATTCGAGCACTAACTCAGTGATATTGCAACAATTGATGGGCAAGACATCCACCTGAAGTGATATCGTCGTTGGCCGTCGCCGTCGCCGTCGCCGTCGCCGTCACTGCTCCAATCTAGGGTTACTCAAATCTAGGATTACTCAAATCTAGGGTTTTAATAATTCTTCGGCCCATAGTTGATTAACGAGATGCATAGTCGAATTACATCTGTATTAATATACTATCCCATATCATTTAATAGACTATCCCACTGGTATAATTTTACTATGGATCTCGTTAATCGACTATGGGCCGAAGAATCATCAAAACCCTAGATTTGAGAAGTGACGGCGGCGGATTTGTGTTTTAAAATTAATAGAATATATCATATCTTTTAATAGACTATCCCATGTATCTAATTCGACTATGGGTTTAGTTAATTGACTATTGGAAAAATAATAATATATATGGAAACTGAATAATATGTTTGTTTGAAATACTAATCAATTAGGGTAATTTTCCTTATTATATGAAAACGATTAGGGTAAATAATAATATATATGAAAAAATAATAATATATATGGAAACTGAATAATATGTTTAATTGAAATACTAATCAATTAGGGTAATTTTCCTTATATCATGTAATAGAGTATCTTATTCATCTAATTCGACTATGGATCTCGTTAATCGACTATGGATCTCGTATTATTCAACCACATAGTATATTAATAATTTCAATATAGTACATTTATCTGCTATGATAGTATATTACGGTTATAGTAGTGATATGAATTGTGTTACAAACAATATACCACTAAAATGACAAGAACATTGAGATCAACACCAACGTAAAATATTCCAACATAACCAATAAAATAGTACATTAATAATCTCATAATTTCAATCTAGGGTTTTGATAAAATACATAAAACACATCATAACACAATCAAACCAATATGTCGAGTTAAAAAACTCTAGTACATTAATAATCTTTTACATCGTAAACACTCTCTTTATAGCAACCAACCCACCAAACCTCAACAAAATCCTTACGAAATTCGCCATCGAAAAAACCTAAAATCATGAAACAAAATAAAAAATGCAGAATACTAAAAAATGATTAAATAGACTGCAAATACATTTGAATGACAATACATTAATATCATCAAAAATAAACTTAAAATGCAAAATCCATACGCTAATTTAAAAAAGACTACGAACTATATTTTAATGTATTACCCAGCACACTTAAATCGGTTGTTATAAACAAATAAACCAACTATCGATCGGATGTTAAGCGGCCTTGCTCCCGACTTTCCGTCTTCCAGTTTAGTTTATTAGTTTAGCTGTCAGCTATTGGTAGCCCACGCCACCTATACGACTCACTACATAGGTTTAAGGAATCGATGTAAAGGGTTTAAGCCCAAGCTGCCTAGCTCTTCGGTGTGGCCTTGTCTGATCCTGATGGCTTGACAGAGTCAGGGACTAATGGGACTGGGACTTATAATGGTAATCTAGAAAGTGTTACCTCGGGGACTGCTACTGGCATATTACTCCCTTCAGTTAGGCCCTTTCCCCTTTGCCCTAGAACCTTATCTCATTCTTTACACAATCAATCTCTTTGTTCCTCCAACCAAAGTGATTTAGCTTCTAAAGTGGCTTTTCTATTCCCATCCACTGCCCTTCCCCAAAACCTTTCCTGGAAGGAAGTGAAAGGGTCCTCTAGCCCACACCGTTTAACACAGTTACAGACGGAACAGATACAAGAATGGTTGGCTTAACACAGGAAGGATCTACTGCGCCTACTTCTTTGCTTAACCTTACTCATGCTATCATTCCTTCCTTCAAACAAGCAAGATCCAGGATTCCACTGGACTGAATCTTTCATGAAAATCGACTCCTTGATTAAAACCCTGAGCAACCAATAACGCTTTAAACCGCTCTACGGAATATTTGAAAAAATCACTAACAATATAGTCAATAATAATAAAGTGGCTTTCCTACTTACTGAATCGCTTGAATTAGTTGAAGGCGCGGGAGCACCCCATAATGAGATATTTCGCTTTCCTGCTGAATTCAAGGATCATTATGAGGTGCACATTCGGATCCCCATATCAGGAAAGCTTGGCAGACTTGAAGTTTCTTGAGTAGGAATGTTCATTAGAAAAACGACTTTAGGAATCCTTACAATGCTTACATAAATAAATAAAAAGAAGGGACGGAAATACAAGTACTCTTTCCTGGATGTTCGGGGATCAGGAGCGAAAGAACTCAATTGCTAAATGCTTTACCTCAGACAGAAGAACAACGGATTGAACAGGACAGGACAACCGGGAAGTCGGGTCATAACAGCAAGGTTCATTCGCACCTGTCTCGTTCGCTTTCGCTCCAGTAGCCTACCGCCCCTTGAACATCGTACCCTGCTCGTTGGCCGGCTCATCTGTGCTTAGGATCAAAAACATGAACTCGACCACAGCGGACAATTATTCCGATTATTGCATAAACCAACTACGAAGCTCATATAAAACAACTCTGGTCTGATCTGCGTGAACCATCCTCTTCTAACTCTGTCAATCCTCTTCCAAACAAACATCATCCGCCAAAAATAACGATGTATATATGACGACGTAATTTTGTTAAAAAACGTTCTACTTCATAGAATCAACTATCAACACAACTCTTAAAATTTCTAACCACCGTAATCGACAATCCTAGACATTGGGCGAAAAATAAAAACGAATAACGCATTCATACCTAGTTAACAACGTCCAACAACGAACGCTCAAATTCGATCCTATTTCAACGACGGTGCAGAAATCTTCAAAGACGATAAAGAACCGCTGGAACGCTGAAGAGAACCTTCGAAAAATATTGTACACGATTTGATATAACGGCCAATGATCTCACGTAATTTTATTCCGTGATTTTAGGCAACGCATCAGCAAATCTCAAATCACGTAGTAAAGGAAATAAATGCCGTTTAAAAATAAAACAGGGGTATTAAAGGAAAATTATATAATATATTTTGCCAAGTTGGCAAAATTGGGTCTATCTCAAAAAGGGGAAAAAAAATTGGATCTACCTCATTAGAAAATATGAACAAGGGGGTTATCCCTAATAAACCCTATATTATAGTAACTTTAAGTAATATTAAATGGGGGTATTTTGAATAATTCATGTCAGTTGGGTTTATAACAAATATCAAGTAATAAAAATGAATTTAACATTAAATCAAAATTGAATGAGGCTGTTTGTCATATAACCTCTATTTTATTTGAAGACATCTAAAATTCTAAATAATCTAAACTATTCCACTATTTCGTATGATTGTAGTTATGGTTGTAGTTTCATTAATAGTCATTTTCGTTTGACTTTTGGTGTGTGTTTTTGGTTTTGTTTTAGTTGATTTCAATAATTTGTATTCATTTCACTAATTTTGAGTTGATTTCTATAAGTTTTTGTTGATTTTGATTGTTGTAATAGTTGATTTCAATAGTTTTGTAGTAGATTTCATTATTTTTTTAGTTGATTTAGATAATTTGTAGTTGATTTGATGAATCAGATGTCGACAATTTGGTAGTTGTTTACGGTAACTTTATAGTTGATTATGGAAAATAAAAATGGAATAAAAAATTGAAAAAACAAATTGTTGATTTCGAAAATTTTGAAGTTGATTTTGAAAAAAAAGGCCGAAAAAAATTGAAAAAAAATTATATTTAAAAAAATATTTATTACTATTTAAAGTCAATTTTTTTATTTTTTGTCATTTTTTAATTGAATAAATCATAAAACAAAAAAAAAAAAAAAAACGTCAAACACCTACTAAACATGAGCTAACATTAGCAAGCATACAATACAATGAGAAATGAAGTGGTGTTCTTGTACTTTCTAGCTTCCCACTCTTGTACATAACGTGGAAATATTAATTGTAGCCTTCTAAACAGATAGTAGAATATATTTATTATAGAATATATTTATTAGAGATTTTTATTAATGTTGTAGAATATTTTTGGAAATTACATTGCAAAATCTAATTATTTATTTTATATTTGTTACACTCAACCAAAATTAATATATATATTTTTAATTTAAAGTATTATTTTATTAGAAGACATCTAAATAAATTTAACTATTCCACTATTTCAAAACTGTGTTAAGAAATGTAAAGTTTTTTGAATACTTCATAAGATTTTAGAATATATTATAACATTATTGTTATCATTTTTAATGACATAAATCCTAATTTCGAGGCGTCTCTGTAAACTATGAATTCTCCGACTTTCTCTGGTAGTGCGAGAATTGGTGCCGAGGTGAGTCGAGTTTTTAATTCGGTGAAACTGGCGTCGCATTCGGGCGTCCCTTGGTACTTGACGTATTTTCGAGTTAATCGGGTGAGTGGAGAGGCAAGTGTTGGGCTAAATACCTAACACGCAAGTACACGTATCGAAAACAAGTAGTAAAAGTGGACTCGTGAGAGTCGGATGTCGATCCCACAGGGAATACTCAAATTATCTAATCCTAAGTACCAAATTCTAACAATTATGATTTTTATCCAGCCTACGCAAAGTTGTCGAATCTAATCAACAAAATAATTAAACTAACTAAAAAGCAAATAAACAAAGAAAATATAAATAAAACCGGACCTAGGATTTTATCTTCCCCCTATGCAAGAATTGCTCACCCAAAACCCCTCAATTATGAAATATATGATTCCTGATTATTAACCCGAGACACTAATTTACTCATAACCCGCTGTCGCGTGTATTATGAGTCTATTTTTCATAAACGGTTCATTATATGTCTTTGCAAACCAATTATGAATAAAACATTAACTAACAAGTCTCGTAAATGGCTACCTAAGGTGATATATGTATGTCTACGACACCACATGAAATTGACACACTCATCCGGTGAAAACTACTCGAATGTTCTTTTACTTACCGTCTAATTATTAAAATAGCTCTGTCGAGTCAATCTCAATAATCACAGATAAAGTACATAAATTGACCAGGTTCATGCACTAACAATCATAACAAGTAGAAGAAATAATCATAAAATCATAATTGCATAATCTCAAGAAAACGGGTTAACCATCCCCACATAGGGTTCCAACAAAATCCTAGATTAAAAACTTAGCTACTCATATTCTCTAAGAAAAGCATAATAACATAAACAAAATTCATAGAGTTAGAAAAGATAGATGAAAGAAGAATTATGATGAAGATTCGTCAGGTCTTCGTCTTCGTTTCTCCGTTCTCTCGCTCCTCTTCCTCCAAGATTGTGTTCCAGTAGTCTTTAATTCGTGCTTGGTTTGCCCCTTAAATAGATGTCCCAACTTGGTAGAAGGTTTTAGGTTTCCTTGTGTGATTAAAACTCCAAAATTGTCTCCAGCGTGTTTTCACACGGCCGCGCGAGAATCAGTGCAATTCTCACACGGCCGCGCGAGAATCGCCGAAACCTTCTGCCTTCATTCTGCAATCGGCGCAGTCGCGCCAAAAATAGGCTAAATTTGGCACGGCCGCGCCGTCCAGTTTTCAGCATATATTTGTTTTCTTCCGTTTTTGCCCGTTTTTGACCTTTTTTGGCTCGTTTCGTCCTTGGAACTCCCAAATCGTCAAGTTGTACCTAAAATACAATAAACGACTCATTAAGCATCACTAAATCAATAAAAGTATACAAAAATCCTCGTAAGAAAGTATACAGTGAGTGTAAAATATACACTCAACACACCCCCAAACTTGAACTTTTGCTTGTCCTCAAGCAAAAACTTGCAACCTTTAAAGCAACACTTTCAATAAATGCCTCTCATCACATAGATTAATGGTCAACTTTACGTTTTCAGAACTTGCAATTATCATGACAATTCTGAAAAATTTACAAGCTCGTAATTCAAATATACGTATTCACTCACCCTTGCCAAAAACCACAAACCATGCTATCGCTTCAAGTATCCCATATTTGTAAATTAAAAATGGAGAAAATTTATACTTACATAATAATATTCAACTCCAAAGACTCACCAAATTTCTTTATTCGGCTAGTATCATATAATTGAGCTATTGGGATCATTGGGGCTTTTTGGCTTTCAAATGTTGGGCTTTTGGTACAAGGTAGAAAATATGGGTAAAAGTGGCTAATCTTCTCTTTTCATCTCACAATTAGTCACTAAGAGTTGCACTTGACGGAATTTTTAACTCTCGTTCTTGACTAGAGGTGTTTTCGCTAGGATTTAGCTTTTGGAATTATTGCTCACCTCGAAGGACTTATAACCTAACTCGATTAAGAGTTCAAACGTCTCCACTTTTGCTCTTAACATGATGGTTCGAGTTTTTACTTAAAAATATTTCTCAAGTCCTTTCTTCCCCTTCTATCTCTCTTCTTCTTTTTTTTTTTTTTTTTTTTTTGTATTTTCTTTCTTTTTTTTTGTTTTTTTTTTTTTTTTTGTTTTTACAAAGAAGAAAAAGGTAACAATTTTTTTTCAACGAAGCTCCAAGGGAAAATTTATCAAGAAATAACCATCTAATCTACCCACTTTATTTCGGCTCAAAGAAAGAACACCGTTTCTCCAAGGCTCAATTAAGGTTCGAATCATAAAAATTTAAAGGTAGGCTTGAAAGGCTCAAACGGTTCAAAGGTGGCCCAAATCACTTCCCAAATTGCTCAACAATTTAATATTTCACTTTGTAAATTCCTAAGGCAAATTCTAAAACCGAATAGCATATGATATAGCATAAATTAATTCCACGTTTTAAAAACAAAACTTTCAACCAAAGCAAGGCATAATTCGTGATTCCTAACAATGACTCCTTCCTACGACACTTTGTATCAAATGCTCACCAAAATTCAATCACAATCAAGTTAAATCAAGCAATTTCATCATTACACATCAACCATCTTTCATCACCATGATTCATCGAAGCATTTATCTCAATTTTTTTTTCGAAAGCAATAACTAAAATAAAAAACAAAATCCTAAGGCATGCAAACTAAAAATTAAAGCGCATAAAAACAAGTAATTATCCACCCCCAAACTTAAAATTTACATTGTCCTCAATGTAATTAGCACGAAGTTTAAGGATAGAATACACTTGAATCAGTCGTCTTGGCCATGACCGGGTTACTCCTCACCCTCGCTTTTATTATGCTTCTGTTGCGTTTCGCACGGCCGTATGAGGTTTTGAACTGTTTTCCGCACGGCCGTGCGAATTGCCAAAAGCAGGCAGTAGTTGTCTATTTCTCGCACGGCCGCGTCAGATTATAGTGTGTTTTTCGCACGGCTGCGCCCCAAGCCAAAATTGGGCAGTAGCTTCCCAGATTTTCCAGACGGCCGTATGATATTTTGCTTTGTTTTGGGACGGCCATATGAGCTCCAGAGTTGCGATTTCTTGACCTGAAAATTAAAAATATGCTTAAATTGTTAGCTTGCATGCTTATAAAATAAATAAATAAAATAAAACAAGAAAAAATAAATAAAAAAAAAAACGAAAAATCTCGGGTTGCCTCCCAAGAAGCGCTAAGTTTATAGTCTTCAGCCAGACTTTGTTCATGCTCTTCAATTCCTTAGCTTTTGAACCCATCTCCTTACTTCTTTTTGGAGAAAGTCTTGAATAAATGGGATGATCCGATTCTTCTTTCGACTGGTTCGCTTAGGTGGCCACATCCTCCTTGCACGTTCATCGCCGTTAGCACCCCAACTCTTTTGACTATCTCTCGGAAGAGTTCAAATTGAGTTCATAAAATAACTTGCTCCTTCCGACTCCCATTTCCGCCATCATCTGCTGCACTCAAAGATGTTTTCCCATGGTCCAAGATCAAAACATCAAAATTTTCATGATTTGTAAAATCCATAAGATCAATAGCAAAACAATCATTATTATCACATGGATTTTTATTTGCACTAAAAACGTTAAATTTGATCGTTTGATCATGCACCGTCATTGTAAGATCACCACTAGCACAATCAATTAGAGTTTTCGACGTGGCTAAAAACGGTCTCCCTAAAATAAGAGGTATCTCCCTATCTTCATCTATATCAAGTATAATGAAATCAACAGGGAAGATAATTTTTTTCACTTTTACTAACACATTCTCTAAAATACCTTTTGGGTAAACTAAAGACCTATCGGCTAATTGAAGAGTTATAGCCGTCGGTTCAATCTCACATAACCCAAGATTTTTATAAGTGGAATAAGGCATAAGATTAATGTTAGCACCTAAATCAATGAGCGATCGAACATTTTTACCTCCTATAGTACAAGGAATAGTGAACTTACCTGGATCGCCGAGTTTTTGTGGAATAGGCCGTGTAAGAATTGCACAGCATTGCTCCGTGAGTTGGATCATCTCGTTCCCTTGCAATTTCTTCCTCTTTGTCACGAGATCCTTGAGAAATTTCACCCACTTTGGCATCTTTTGAAGGGCTTCCATAAAAGGGATATTTACGTGAATTTCCTTCAACTTGTCCAAAAACCCTTGGTAATCGGCATCGAGCTTCTTCTTTAGAAGCTTTTGAGGATATGGAATTGGAGGGGCTCGTGATTTCACTGTTGATGATAGTGATTCTTCGTGAGTTGCTTCTTTTTTCCCCAATCACACTCGGCTTCTCGATTACTGTGTTTCTCTTCTCTTTTCGTGGGGCTTCCTCCAATTGTCTCCCATTTCTTAAACTTACAGCATTGCACTACTCGATGTTGCTCTTCCGAGGATCTTCCGTATTCAACGGCAGTGCTACCGATGGCCTCACATTTAGCTGGGTTGCAAGTTGACCCATCTGTGTTTCGCTTGAGTTGATGTCATGAATTGAGCTAAGATGTTCGCGAGATCTCCACATTTAGGCGAATTTTGGAAACCGGGAGCTTGCCTTTGTCCTTGCTGATTTCCTCCCCATCCAAAGTTGGGGTGATCTTTCCATCCCGGATTATAAGTGTTGGAGCACGGGTTCCTCTGTTGTCGGTTGGTGTCATTCACGTAATTTAGAGACTCCGTTTCTTCTAAGCACTGGTCAGGAACTTGGACTGCATGGACTTGCTGAGTCTGCAAAGTTGCTACATGCTTTGATAGCTTTTCTAACTGGGCAGTGATTGCGGTGACCTCGTCTAACTCCAAAATTCCTCCCGTCTTCTTGGTTCCGCTATTTGACCGGTCCGATGCCCGCATGTATTTGTTTCTTGCGATCTGCTCCAAAAGTTCGTAAGCTTCGTCATAGGTCAAGCTCATGAACATACCGCCAGCTGCTGAATCGAACACCGTTCTCGAATTTTCTTGCAATCCATCATAAAATATTTGAAGTTGCCGCCACTCTTGAATTCCGTGATTCGGGCATCTCCGAATTAATTTTTTGAATCGCTCCCACGTCTCAAACAACGCTTCACCGGCTTCTTGTAAGAAATTTTGTATTTCTCTCCGGATTCTCTCAGTTTTAGTTGGGGAGTTGTACGTATTCATGAAGAGTTGTGCTAGCTGGGGCCAAGATGAGATGGAGTGCGGTGCACGAGTTTGTAACCATTCTCGGGCTGCTCCTTGCAAAGAGTGCTTGAAAAGGCGGAGTTGCAGTGCTTCAGGGGATACTCCGTTCATCTTGTGCGAATCACATGTTTCGAGAAAGTTGACCAAGTGGAGATGCGGATCTTCATGAGCTAATCCGCTAAAAAACCCATTGTTTTGGAGCATAATAAGGAGTCCCGCTCTAATTTCGAAATTATTGGCTTCAATGGGGGCTGTTGGATGCTCGATTGGAACCCATTGAGTGTCAGAACGGTGTACTCATGCAATGCTCGTTGACGAGGTGGTGGATTAATGAGTTGGCGTTGCTCTTGCTCGTTGATGATATTTCCTGCCGCATTCGGTAGGTGCCCTTGGTCATCTCCCCTACGATTATTCTCTTCTTCCATTCGCATAAAAAGTACCTAAAACAAAAATTATAAAAATAAAATAAGCAAATAAAATAAATAAATAAAACGGCTGAAGTAAGAAAAATTGCTTAAATTTGATATTAGAATAAATAGATAATATAGCCGTATTCCCCGGCAACGGCGCCAAAAACTTGTTGGGCTAAATACCTAACACGCAAGTGCACGTATCGCAAACAAGTAGTAAAAATGGACTCGTGAGAGTCGGATGTCGATCCCACAGGGAATACTCAAATTATCTAATCATAAGTACCAAATTCTAACAATTATTATTTTTATCCAGCCTACGCAAAGTTGTCAAATCTAATCAACAAAATAATTAAACTAATTAATAAAGCAAATAAACACGAGAAAATATCAATAAAAACGGACCTAGGATTTTATCTTCCCCCTATGCAAGAATTGCTCACCCAAAACCCCTCAATTATGAAATATATGATTCCTGATTATTAACCCGAGACACTAATTTACTCATAACCTGCTGTCGCGTGTATTATGAGTCTATTATTCATAAACCGTTCACTATATGTCTATGCAAACCAATTATGAATAAATCATTAACTAACAAGTCTTGTAAATGGCTACCTAAGGTGATATTTGTATGTCTACGACACCACATGCAATTGACACACTCATCCGGTGAAAACTACCCGAAGGTTCTTTTACTTACCGTCTAATTATCAAAATAGCTCTGTCGAGTCAATCTCAATAATCACAGATAAAGCACATAAACTGACCAGGTTCATGCACTAACAATCATAACAAGTAGAAGAAATAATCATAAAATCATAATTGCATAAGCTCAAGAAAACGGGCTCACCATCCCCACATAGGGTTCCAACAAAATCCTAGATTAAAAACTTAGCTACTCATCTTCTCTACAAAAAACATAATAAAATAAACAAAAGTCATAGAGTTAGAAAAGATAGATGAAAGAAGAATTATGATGAAGATTCGTGATACGAACCCCGTAGAACTCGTTACGAGACCCAAATACCCTATGCTGAAGCAAGATCGAAAACATCCAAAAACAAAGATTCAGAGGGTGGAACCGCGACCCGTTGCCTATAAAGAGGCAAGAACCTTGGTATGTGAAGACGCCACAATCAATTGTGAAAGATCGATTGATAAGTCGGGGTGAACAAACGGAATCCACCGATATGTTCGAAGAGTTCTTAAAGAACCAAAGAGAATATTCTCAATTAAATCATCAAAATTCGTCCTATAAAATAAGCCAAATTGGCAACCTATTTATAAGGTCTAAAAAGACTCTTTTTTTCACAAGGAAAAAAAAGACTCCTACCTAAACTATAATAAGGAAATAAATCAATAAGCAAATCCTAACCATAAAAGACTCTAAAATAATAAAAACATTATAAACCCTAAATTAAAACGTGAATAAGTAAATTCAATAACTCGATCTTCAAGTCGACTTCTCGATCACCCTTCTTAACTCGCGACATTGGGCTGTGCACGTGCATGCAATTACAGCTCAATTTGGACACTGTTCCACTTCGAATATCTCTTCGCTCAAAACATGAAAGTTGTAGATCTTTCAGTTAGCTTTCCGAATCATTTTGAATAATCTTAAATGGACTTCAGATGCGAGAGTTATAACTCGAATGGTAAACTCTGCCAAAATAGGCGAGAATCTCGGATGCATGGAATTCGACTTGTCCAACGACTTCTTCTCTTTCTTTTCTTCCAATTCCAAACCACGGACTCTTCAAAGGCCTGATTCAAGCCTTTATTCTTCAATCCCAACACGAACGGCTCCATTAATCTCACTCGCTTTCTCTTCTTCCAATCCTTTGTCTTGTACCTTGTGCGGATCGTATCATTCTCCCCCTCTTTAAAAGGATTCGTCCTCGAATCCGGACAATTATCACAAGGAGTATAAACAAGATCGATCTCTTTGTTTGGTACCGAACTTACTCATCTCTGCACCACATCGCCAAACACACTATCTAGCATCCATTGAAGTGGATATGAACGCGAGTATTTTGTAGCTTGAAGTTCCAATGCGTTCAACCTCTGTATAGAGAATGGATGAAGCATCTCTCTAGGCACCGCCATCTCATCAACATTTACACTGAGAGTTTGCACTTTGCTTAGATCGGCATTAACTTCGATGCATGGCTGGATCATATCATTCTCCACCTCTTCAAAAGGATTCGTCCTCGAATCCGAACCTTCCATTTCTTCTTCAAGTGGTGGGGCTGTTATGCACTTTTCATCCTCCTTGGGCTGCAATTCAACAATATCGTCTTGCATCCCTTCAATTTTTACACCAATGCTTTCCACGATGTCTAGAACATTTTTCTCCATGGGAATTTCAATGTTATCATTCCTCTGAGGTGGTGACACGTAAATAATCTTTTTCTCCTTTGTAGAATCATCCTCAATGTTGGACCACAAGTTCACGAATTGCTTGCTCGGACACTCTCCTCTCTTAGTCTTGAATTGCTGCTCGGTTTTTGATTTCTCTCTTTTAGGCTTTTGCAACGATTCTCTCACCATTCTCGTTGGATAACTCCTTTGCGATTCCCACCTCGGCGAACTCCGTTCTTCTGACTTAGTAACTTGCCTCATGCTTTGCATCTTCAATTCCCTATAATAATGGGCAGGAACGAACCTCTTTCTCATAACTGCCTTCATGGACTCCCAATCATCAATTGGTGGTTTACCACAGCGGCGCCAAGTTAAGACAAATTGATCCCACCAAGTAATTGCATAGTCAATGAACGTTTCGACGGCGAGCTTCACCTTCTTCTTCTCGGAATAATAATGATAATCGAATACGAGCTCAAGCTTTCTTTCCCACTGAATGTACGCATCAGGATCACTTTTTCCTTGGAAAGATGGTATTGTCAACTTGAGTGAGCTGAAGTTTTGATCTATGCCATCTCTTTCTCGACCAAAATATTCTCGGCCCGATCTATCCATTCCAGACCCTCGTCCCATACTCTCCCTCCTTGATTTTATAGTGTTCACACCAAAATTTTCATCACGATCTACCTCTTTATCGGGATAAGGTATAACTGGTTGGTGAACATCACGTCGTACGTATGGCCCTCGAACATGTTGATCGTTGTGTAGTTCCTTTAGTTGGGTAACAATTCATTCCATCCGAACTTGGAGTTCCAGGAAGCGGTTTTCCATTGGCGACATCCTACGCTGCTCAATTTTTTCTCCGTAATAACCGGCTTTCTCGGACATGATCAATATGTTTTTTTTTTTTTTTTGTTGACACTAACAAACTCTAAACAAGAACAAAATTCGATTTTTTTTTCTTTTTTGTTTGACACGAACAAACCCTAACTTGGCTTAAAAGAAATCTAAACAAAAAATTAAAATTCGATTTTTTTTTTGTATTTTTTTTTTTGCAAGGACTCTAGACAAAACCTAACTTATACTCTAAGAAACTCAAAACAAATAACCAAAAATTCGATTTATTTTTATTTTGACTCTAAACAATAGAACGAAGAATAAGAGAAAAGAGGACTAGAAGA
The DNA here is from genome assembly GCF_000504015.1 of Erythranthe guttata. Next base: position 612,718 of record NW_012193677.1, on the reverse strand, counting down.
CTCGACAAAAGACAAAAGAAAACTACGATGACACGAACAAGACGGACTCAAAACTAAAGATAAAGATACGTGAAACCTGTTCTGATACCAACTGATACGAACCCCGTAGAACTCGTTACGAGACCCAAATACCCTATGCGGAAGCAAGATCGAAAACATCCAAAAACATCCAAAAACAAAGATTCAGAGGGTGGAACCGCGACCCATTGCCTATAAAGAGGCAAGAACCTTGGTATGTGAAGACGAAGACGCCACAATCGATTGTGAAAGATCGATTGATAAGTCGGGGTGAACAAACGGAATCCACCGATATGTTCGAAGAGTTCTTAAAGAGAATATTCTCAATTAAATCATCAAAATTCGTCCTATAAAATAAGCCAAATTGGCAACCTATTTATAAGGTCTAAAAAGACTCTTTTTTCACAAGGAAAAAAAAGACTCCTACCTAAACTATAATAAGGAAATAAATCAATAAGCAAATCCTAACCATAAAAGACTCTAAAATAATAAAAACATTATAAACCCTAAATTAAAAACATTCAAAAACATTAATCTCACTCGCTTTCTCTTCTTCCAATCCTTTGTCTTGTACCTTGTGCGGATCGTATCAATTCGTCAGGTCTTCGTCTTCGTTTCTCCGTTCTCTCGCTCCTTTTCCTCCAAGATTTTGTTCCAGTAGTCTTTAATTCGTGCTTGGTTTGCCCTTAAATAGATGTCCCAACTTGGTAGAAGATTTTAGGTTTCCTTGTGTGATTAAAACTCCAAAATTGTCTCCAGCGTGTTTTCACACGGCCGCGCGAGAATTAGTGCAATTCTCACACTGCCGCGCGAGAATCGCCGAAACCTTCTGCCCTCATTCTGCAATCGGCGCGGCCGCGCCAAAAATAGGCTAAATTTGGTACGGCCGCGACTTCCAATTTTCAGCATATTTTTGTTTTCTTCCGTTTTTGCCCGTTTTTGACCTTTTTTGGCTCGTTTCGTCCTTGGAACTCTCAAATCGTCAAGTTGTACTTAAAATACAATAAACCACTTATTAAGCATCATTAAATCAATAAAAGTATTCAAAAATCCTCGTAAGAAAGTATACATTGAGTGTAAAATATACACTCAACAAAGCTTCGAGAAATCTTTCACAAATTTGCGGTAGTAGCCGGCTAGTCCAAGGAAGCTTCAGATTTTCTATGTATTCTTCGGAATTGACCAATTTGACACCGCTTCTATCCTGCTAGGATCGACGGAGATTCCTCTTTCTGAAACAATGTGACCAAGGAAAGCCACACTCGATAGCCAGAATTCGCATTTGTTGAATTTGGCGTATAACTGATGCGATCGGAGAGTTTGGAGTACAGTGCGAAGGTGTGCCATATATTCTTCTTGGGGTTTGGAGTAGATGAGAATTTCGTCGATGAAGACAATTACGAACTGGTCCAAGTATTGATGAAAGACTCGGTTCATAAGGTCTATGAAAGTTGCGGGTGCGTTGGTTAGACCGAAGGGCGTGACAACGAATTCGTGGTGGCCATACCGGGTTCTGAAAGCTGTTTTGGGAATATCGGATTCTTTGATTTTGAGTTGGTGGTAACCGGATCTGAGGTCGATTTTTAGAGATGACCGATGAGCCTTGGAGTTGGTCGAAAAGATCATCGATTCGAGGAAGAGGGTATTTATTCTTGATTGTGATTTTGTTGAGTTCACGGTAATCGATGCAAAGGCGAAGGAATCCCTCTTTCTTTTTGACAAAGAGAACCGGTGCGCCCCACGGGGAATGGCTGGGTCGAACATAACCCTTGTCGAGCAATTCTTGAACTTGGTCCTTCAGCTCCTTTAATTCCATCGGGACCATACAGTACGGGGCTTTAGAAATTGGCGTAGCTCCGGGGATGAGGTTGATTTCGAACTCAATTTCTCGATCGGGTGGAAGTCCAGGAATGTCATTGGGAAATACATCGGGGAATTCTTGGACAGCTCGATTATCGGAAATTTGGGCTTTGGGATCAGATTCAGATTTCAGAATATACACTAAGTAGCCGAATGACCCTTGTGAATAAGTTTGACTACTTTGATCGCGGAGATGATTGGAATCGAGGTTTTGGGTTGACTTCGGAATTTTAGGGTTTCGCCGTTCGGAAGGGGAAAGGTAACCGTTTTTGAGGCACAATCGATTTGGTTTTTGAATTTGGTTAACCAGTCCATGCCTAGTACAACTTTGATGTTTTGGATTGGTAGGAGGATTAAATCGAAATTCATGGGTTGGGTGTGAACTTTGATCGAGCAATTGATTATGACTAGATTGGAGCACATTTCTTTGCCAGAGGGAATGAGAATTAGGTATTCGTAATTTAGTCGATTCGGTTCGAGATTTAAGTGCGCAATTATGTCATTTGATATAAAGGATTGAGTAGAGCCGGAATCGATTAGAGCATATATTGGTTCTTCGAGTATAAATATGGTACCTGCTATCATAGACCGGTCTTATTTGATTTGTTCTTGAGTCATGGCGAACACTCGATCGGGGACGTCAGGTGGAGGTTTTGGACAGTCTTTTACCATGTGTCCGGGCTGATGGCATCGGAAGCAATTCCTCGTTCCTTGTATGCATTCTCCGAAGTGACTCTTTGGGCAGGTTGGCCTTGGCGGCGGTGGCGGTGGTCCGGTTGATTGGCGAAGGGGCTGCGTTCCTTTCCCTCGGAATGGGCGGTTGCCAAAGTTGTTCTTTTTCCATGGGCGTTGGAAATTTGGTGGCGGTCGGCGTTTGTTTGAATTTCTCCCTCGTCTTGGGAAGCTATGAGCGCTTTGTCTACAAGTTGGCGGAAAGTCGAGGCGTCCGAATACAAATGTCTCTACGGATTTCGGGTTGGAGGCCACGAATGAATTGGTTCTTCTTCTCCTCGGCATCTCAAGCGATGAATGGGGCGTACAAACAGTCTCTGAAATAATGGTTTTTGAGGTTTCAAAATAGTGGTCCAAATGACCTCATAAAAGTGGTCAAGCCATTATTATAAAATATATTATGTTTGCCCAACAATACATAACATGGAAATATTAATTGTAGCCTTCTAAACACATAGTAGAATATGTTTGTTAGAGCTTTTTATTAATGTTGTAGAATAATTTTGGAAATTATATTACAAAATCTAGTTATTTATTTTATATATATTACACTCGACCAATATATATATATATATATATATATATATATATATATATATATATATATATATATATATATATATATATTCAATTTAAAGTATTATTTTATTAGAAGACATCTAAATAACTTCAACTATACCAGTATTTCAAAACAAGAAATGTATAGTTTTTTGAATATTTGATAAGACTATATATATATATATATATATATATATATATATATATATATTCAATTTAAAGTATTATTTTATTAGAAGACATCTAAATAACTTCAACTATACCAGTATTTCAAAACAAGAAATGTATAGTTTTTTGAATATTTGATAAGACTTTAGAATATATTATAACATTATTGTTATCATTTTTAATGACATAAATTCAACGCTTCGATTATCTCTTTCTAATAAAACTTTAGAACAATATTATTTTTGGGGGTCTCACACTAAAACTTTATTATTCATGACAAGTGAAACTCCATACTCATGTGAATTTTATTAAACTGCATTTTTACTATTTACTATTCTCCTCTCTCTCGCTCTCTTTTTCACAATGTCGAAAAATTTCGGCTTTCGAGCTTTGTCAAAAGCATTAAGATCAGTTGGTAAATTATTTTATAGTATAAGAACCTATTTTTCGTATTATTTTTTTCTTAAAAAAAAAGGAAAAGAAAGTAAAAAAGCCAACGAATTAATTAATGAGTTCTTTATTTATTTATTTTATATATATATATATATATATATATATATATATATATATATATATATATATTTTTTTTTTTTTTTTGGGGTTTCGAAATTTGCCAAATATTCCTTTTTGGTATTAATTATTTTCCAAAAAAAAAAAAAGTAATTTTTTTTAATATAAATAAGTTCTTTATTTTTATTTTATTTTAATTCTTTTTCGGGTTACGAGCTTTGACAAAACCCCCCCTTTTCGCTATTAATTTTTTTCATATGTATAAAAGTTGTCTATATTTCTACTTAATTTTTATTTGATGCGTTCTAGGTAGTAGCAGCAGCAGGAGCCGCACCCTTTCGGCTTCCTCTGATCCGGTTCCGCCCGGGTCCGACCCGAAGCCGGCGGATGAGGAGACGACACAGGAGGAGGAGGAGGAGCCGACTGAGGGGGATTCGTCCCCAGGTAATCTCTTATCTTCTTTAACGTAATTCAGATTGTTGCCAATTTAGGTTGTATAAAATTTAAAGGGCATTTATGGATTTTTCAGAAAATACTTGTTGCTAATAATTACTGTATACCGAGATGCATGGCTATTTGTTCTGATTTTTGACTATTTTAGGGTTTTTATAATTTAAAGGGCATTTTTGCATTTTTTTCAGAAAATAATTGTTTGCTATTAATTTTACTGTATACCGTTCAGATTGTTGACTATTTAGGGTTTTTATAATTTAAAGGGCATTTTTGCATTTTTCAGAAAATACTTGCTGCTATTAATTTTACTATATACCGTGATGCATGCTAGCTAATTTGTTCGATAGAAAATTCTGTTTACGGATATTTTTATTCATTGATTTTTTTCTTAATTCTAATTACTAATATTTTGATTTTGTAGGCTATTTTTTTTGCCACGTGTGCAACGAAACTTTCGAGAATAAACATAATCTAACGAACCATGAAAACACCCGCCACGATGACCATTACGACTCCGACGGGTACTTGGGAGACGGGGCATCTTTTACGGTGTCTAAAGAGGAGGAGAAGTACGGAAGAGACTCAAGCCCCCAATCCGCCCAATCCATAAAGGCGAAAATGGCCAAGTCAAAGCGCTCAGCAAAGTTCGCTAATCGGGACTCGGATTCGGTTTCGGATTCAGATTCGTATAAGGATGAGTATGAGCATGAGGAGGAGTATGAGGAGGAGGCGGAGGAGGAGGAGGAGGAGAAGGAGGAGGAGGAGGAGGAGGAGGAGGAGGAGGAGGAGGAGGAGGAGGAGGAGGAGGAGGAGGATGAGGTGGAAGATCGTCGAGGATGAGGATGATGAGGATGATGCCTAGACTTTTATTTTAATTTCTAAAACTATTGTCTTATTTTAATTTACTAATTGTTCTTTATTGTTATTTTAAGTTATTTGTAGACTCTTTTAATTTGTGAAACTTTATTTATTTTAAGTTATTTGTAGACTCTTGTTTTAATTTGAAACTGTTTTCTTAATTTTATTTTTGTTTATTGTTGTTTAAATGTTAAAAGTTCAGAGTATAGAAAAAATTTCAGAACATAGTTGGTAGAAATAATTGAATAAAATCACATAATCAATTACATTCTAGAAATTAAAATTCTTGCTCGTCTTGGGCAGCAATGAGGGCCTTGTCCACTAATTGTCGGAAAGTTGAAGCGTCGGACATACGGATATGTCTACGGATCTCGGGTTGTAAACCACGGATGAAATGATTATTCTTTTCCTCGGCGCCTCGAGCAGTGAATGGGGCCTAAAGGCAGCCACGTTCGAAACGACGGATGTATTCGATCATTGGTAAGTCTCCTTGACGGAGTTCGAGGAATTCTTTGAGTTTGTGAGCTCGTAAATCTTTCGAGAAATATTTTTTGAAGAATTGGACTTTGAATTCGGACCATTGAAGATTTTCGAGATTTGTACCTTCTTTGATTCCTTCCCATCAATGACAAGCCTCGTTCCGGAGTAGGAATAAGGCGCAATGCACTCGAACACGGTCGGCCATTTGCATATAGTCGTAAATTACTTCGAGAGACTTGATCCATTCTTCGGCTACGGCTGGATCGATACCACCATGGAATTCAGTGGGATTAAGAATGGTTTGGCTGTGGTCTTGGGGTTCATTAGGAGAAGCTCCTTGGTCGCCTCGGGTTATACGTCTTGCCATTACTTATATATTAATTTAATTAATAAGTAAAGCGCATAAACACATAAGGTATTAAATTCACATAATTACCGAATGGGTCGAGTTTCACGTCTCGAATAGTCTTTATCATACGAGTTTCTATAAACCATGCTCTGATCCTGTAGCACCCCCTCTCATATAGGCGATAAATCGAACCGGTTTATCGGAATTACACTTATTTAGCGAAAGCATTTTGGATCTCGTAGTGAATTTAAAACTTAGCGAAATTGTTGCCATTTAAATTCCATATTTTTAAGTGCAAAACCATTATCATTTTCGAAAAACTTGTCTTGAAGGATTCTAGTCGGTTTGAATTCTTGTTTTCAAATAACTTTTTAAAGAAGGAATTTATTCGAGTGCTACACTATTCAAAAATCTTTTTATTATCAGTTCGAACTAGAAATCAGAGTTTTAGAAATATTTTTGGTGAGAATTAAAGACATAAATAAAACTAGCTATTTTATTATTATAAACGGATCGAGGTTCAAAACAAGATCCGTACCCAAAGAGTTCATTCCTCTAGTGAGGAACACGGTAACCAAAATAAACGAGAAGGAAATTGTTTTTATAATTATACATTACCAAAATGTATATAATTACGCATCGTTTATAAAACCCCCCGTACGAACTTCCAAAGAAACCCGGGCAAGACGTCGACACGCTACTCGATCCATTCCTACAGATCGGAGGATTGCTACTACTATTACCTACAATCAAAAGTTATCTATATGAGCTATAGAGCCCAATAAGAAATTCGAGTAATTATCGAACTTTAGAAATAGTTTATATATATATATATATATATATATATATATATATATATATATATATATATATATATATTATACGTCACTTTAATCACATTCATTCATCATCCAAGCACAACTCATTATTCGAATAAGCACACAAGTCACAGACCACATTATTTTCACGTAAAACACATTGTTATGCAAAAATGCCTAAAATGCCCTTGCATGAAAATTGTGTTAAAAAATCTTTTTCGTTTTATCGGATTCGTGAAAAATTAATTTCCATACTCGAACAATAAACCGTTACGAGCCCGTTCTTGGTGGATTCAAACCACCCTTCTTAACCTAGTTGGATACCGGTCCACCGTATCCGTTGTTTATTTAGCCAAGTATTTCGTTAATTTTTCAAACTTTCAAAAGCTCGCGAAGTACATGAATGCTAGACTTCCTAAATGGACACCTCGTGCAATTAACACTTAAACATCACAATTATCGCATAACTGCATAAGCATCTATAATTCACTTATCATAATATAGACTAATTAAATAGCCATTCATGTAACTCAATCACACACACTGCACACACGCGGTGCACGTACCTATAAACACCATACACACACACATACCATGCAACCATCATCATCAACACATATATATGGCTTGCTTAGTGAGGTAATATTGTGTATATATATATATATGTGTGTGTGACCATGTGTATATGTGTATGGTGTATGCTGTTGTCTCTTTTTTTTTTTAAAGAAAATTAGTGTTAATTTGCATGCCTTTCTACTTGGCTAATTATTTTCACGAATTCCACACTGAAGAGACCCCAAAAGACACTCTTCTTTCTCATTCTTCTTCCACATAATTCTCTTACTTGTCTTCACCTCCCATTTCCACCTAGAGAGCCACCTCCACCATCAGCTTTCTTCTTCTCCATCTCAACTCCATTTTTCAAAGAAATCCAAAAATAAAAAATGAAAGTTCCATATTTAACTCTAGCCTTAGAGTATTGGAACCACGGCTGCAATTTGACGATTGATCATAAAACTTGTGGATGGATGCTTGTACTCCATTTGCTTCATCTTTACATAGTTGACGATTAGCTGCAAAAAAGATTTATAATAATATGAAGATAGGCAGTGTGGGACGCGGACTATATATATGTATGTGCATGCATGTAGTACATATTTATACATGTATGTACGTATATTATTATTAAGCCCGCATGGTTGTAGCTCAACTGGTTCCGGAGGTGGTAAGTTGGTGCAAGGTCCTAGGATCGAATCCTGGCAGCCGCAGTGTGGGAATTTCAACTCCAATGAGGGTTGGTTCCTTGTGGGCACCAGGTCCGGGTCCGCTGCCTTAACGGGCCGTTGAGTTACCATGATTTACATTCCTCCATCAATCCTTGTCGGGCCAAGGGATGGGGGCCCTGGGGCCGAGGAATTTCGCCTTTTGGTGCAACGTATATTATTATTGATAATTAGTAATTCAACTTACGGAAATATAAATGATCCTAAAATACTAATTTATGTAAGTTAATTCACATAGTGAGATAAAAGCACATATATATCTGCTCACGTAATTCAAATAATTAATTTCACGTAATAATATCCCCTAGGGATTCTCGAGTTAAGCAGATTGATTTTGGGTTATGGGGTTTTGGAAAGATGGGATGTTACATCGTAGAGAGAATATAAGCACTAGAATTGTTGTGTATAATGGAACGTACCTTAACAAATGAGTAAAAATATTTATTTATATGTCTTTGATTGGGTTGGATTTACTTTGTTGGGCTCAAACCCCCTTTGAAGGTGTTTGGGCTTTCGTTGTAGTGGTCTTTTTAATTGGGCTCGTGACGCAGTGATAAATAAATCGTGGGCCCATTGGATCGGTCCAATTATGCATATCATCGGTGACCAACCATCTTTATTATTCTAGGTTCAAGGACAACATCTCTTTCGTCAATAAGTCCATCCCTTTCAATATTTTATATATAAAAGAAGGGCAAATGGCAAAAAGGCCCATCACATGAGACTTAAATGCATTTTGGTCCACAAAAAAAACAGTCTCTCAATTAAGCTCATCCCCATGTCCAGTGGCGGATCCAGGATTTTTGCCAAGGGGGTGCTAAATTGTAGAATAAAAAATTTAATTATCACTTTATAAAAATAGTGGACCAAAAATTTACAATTTAAAAATTTTAGGTGAATTGTGTAAATATTTAAAGAGAAAAAGGGTGAAAAATGTAAAGATTTGAAAAAAAAATCAACTTTTTAGAGGCTGGGGTTCGAACCCGGGATCTATTAACAAAAGAAGGAACATCTTTACCAACTCAACCAACTGATTTTCTTGTCAACTTATGTATAACTGTATTATTTGTTTAAAATCAAGGGTGTGCAACTGCACACCCTAGACCATAGCTAGATCCGCCACTGCCCATGTCTTTAGTAAAAAATACCCTCAATAATATAATTCTTATCAATTCCACCCATTATACTCTAACTTCCTTAATATTACACATTGACCCCGAATTTAAACAAATATATCACATTAACCCCCAAAACTTTTTATTTTCAGAAAATAATTTTTTTTCTGAAATGTTTTTTTTCCGGCCAGATTCTGGCATTGACCGCCGGAGACCGCCGGTCTACGGCGTTGACTTCTTTTTTTTTTTTTTTTGAAACTTTTTTTTTTCCTGAATTTTTTTTCCGGCCGGTCAACCACTGTTGACTACCGGTCTCCAGCGTTGACTTTTTTTTTTTTTTTTTGGATTGTTTTTCTTAGAAAAAAATTATTTTAATTAATATTACTGTATTGGCTACTAAATTACTGTCTCAGACAGTAATATTACTGTTTGGGACAATAATATTATGAATATTATTTTCCGAACAGTAATATTATTAATATTATTGTCTAAGACAGTTAAATTACTGTTGGAGACAGTAATTTAACATCCAAGACAGTAATATTAATTAAAATAACTTTTTTTAAGGAAAAAAAAAAGTTAATTACTGTCTCCGATAGTTAAATAACTACCGGAGACAGTAATTTAGCAACGAATACAGTAATATTAATTAAAAATATTTTTTTTAAGAATAAAAAAGTCAATTAACAGTTAAATTACTGTCTCCGACAGTTAAATAACTGCTGGAGACAGTAATTTAGCAACGAATACAGTAATATTAATTAAAATATTTTTGAAGAAAAAAAAACAAAAGAGTCAATTAACAGTTAAATTACTGTCTCCGACAGTTAAATAACTGCCGGAGACAGTAATTTAGCAGCCAAGACAGTAATATTAATTAAAATATTTTTTTAAGAAAACACAAAATTATTAAAAAAAAATAATAATAAAAAAGAAAAATAAATTAATTTATGTGTAAAAGAAAAAGTAATGTATATGACAAAATTTACCTCCAACTACCCTTTAAACCAATTTTTAATTGTAACCCCAATTTAATTAATTTTGACCAACAAACTGTAGGGCGGCGCGGCCACGTTTCTGCCACCGGTGGCGGGTCTTCGCAGAAATTGAATAACCAACGATTCAATTTCACGCCATTTGGTTGGTCTTCAATTTTAAATTTTAATCGCTTGTTCGTCTTCTACCATGTTTATTAGCAATTATTTTTTCTTTCTTTTGTTTTTGTGTAATTTACTCTATTTAAATTGTTTATTGTCTAGTTTTCAGTTTTGATGTCCCAAATGTTACTGTTCCTATTGAACAATAGTAACATATGTTGAATAAATCGATTCATTGGTGAAATATCTTGCATAAATTGATTAACTAAGTGACCTCGTTTTGTTTGTTGTTTGGTTAGTCCAATAAATTTTGGACGCCCCCATAATTTGATAATCTGTTTGTTTTTTTTTTCAGTTTTTTTTTAGTTTGTTTTTTTTATTTTATTTTTATTTTTTTTTATTTTTTATTGTTATTTTTTTTAATTTGACTTTCATTTTTGAAGATGCTAGAACTTGGTGAGTGTATGGAGATGAAAGCAAAATCCAGTGATCCTGTGAAGACTGAAGAATAATGAATTTGAATATTCTGATATGTCAAATGAAGAGCTACTTGCACATGAGACGAGGACGTGTTTCGGTTCATTCTACTAATCAATCTTAAGACTTTTGGTTGGTTGTTTTCAAACGAAATGACGAGCTTTGATGCTTGTGTGATCCTTTATTAGTTTTATAGTGGATTTCGATTAGTTCGTAGAGGGTTCCGATAAAATTATAGTGGTTTAGTGGATTTCGACTAGTTCGTAGTGCGTTTCGATAAATTTGTAGTGGTTTTAAACAAATTTATAGTGAATTTCGACTAGTTTGTAGTGACTTTCGATAAATTTATAGTGGCTTTTAACATATTCATAGTGGATTTCGATAAGTTTATAGTGAATCCACTTTGATAAACCTGGTGGATTTTTTTTAATATTAAAAAAAATTATCGAAAAAAAAGTTAATAAAAAATAATTAAACTAAAAAGTTCTTTATTTAAAAAAAACTGGGAAAGAAAAACCATTAAGGAAACGGAATTAAGAAAAAGAAAAATAAAAAGAAAATATAAAACCATTTTTAAAAAGTCAAAATGAAAAACATGAAAAATATAAATAAGAAAAAAATAATTTAAAATAAAAAACAGAAAAAATAAATAAATAAATAAATAAATAAATAAAAGAAAACCATTAAAAGAATGGGCAAAAGGCAAATAGGCCCATGACAAGGCAATTAATTCAAAAAGGGACATCCAACTTTTTTTTCTTTCAAATATTTCCAGCTTATTCAACTTATTTGCAATTAAGGAAAGTTTTTTTATATATATATACAAAAATTACCCCCAATTCATTGAAACTCAATTGAATTCCAATTTCATGATTTGCACCCATATTTAGTCAAATTTCACTAATTAACCAATTTTGACCCGCCACCACCGAAGACCGCCGGTCAGCCGCAGTTATTTTTTTTTTTTAAACTTTTTTTTTTCCGGTAGGTCAACCACCGTTGACCGCCGGGTCTCCGTCCTTGACTTTTTTTTTCCTTAAAAAAAATATTTTAATTAATATTACTGTCTCCAGCAGTTATTTAACTGTCGGAGACACTAATTTAACTGCTAATTGACCTTTTTTTTCTTAATTTTTTTAATTAATATTCATGTTTTGGCTACTAAATTACTATCTCTAGTTGTTATTTAACTGTCTGAGACAGTAATTTAATTGTTAATTGATTTTTTAGTATTTTTTTTAATATTTTAATCAATATTACTGTCTTCGTTGCTAAATTACTGTCTCCAGCAGTTATTTAACTGTCGGAGACAATAATTTAACTGTTAATTAATTTCTTTTTCTTAAAAAATATTTTAATCCATATTACTATCTTGGCTGCTAAATTACTGTACCGTCTCCAGCAGTTATTTAACTGCCGGAGACAGTAATTTAACCGTTAATTTGACTTTTATATTTTTGAAAATTTGGTTTTTCTTAAACAAAATTATTTTAATTAATATTACTGTCTTGGCTGCTAAATTACTGTCTCCAACAACAATTTAACTGTCAGAGACAGTAATATTACTGTATTAATTAATTTTATCGTCTTGGCTTGCATTTTTGTTGTGTTCGACTGTAATATTACTGTCTCATGCAATAATATTACTATATGGGACAACAATATTAATCATACTACTGTTCGGGAAAATAATATTCATAATATTACTGTCCCAAGCAGTAATATTACTGTCTGAGATAGTAATTTAGCAGCCAAGAAAGTAATATCAATTAAAATAAGTTTTTTAAATAAAAAACAAAGTTTCCAAAAAAAACGAAAAGAAGTCAACGTCGGAGACCGGCTGTTGACCTACCGGAAAAAAAATTCGGAAAAAGAAAAATCAACGCCGGAAAAAAAATTCAGAAAAAAGAATTCTTTATGAAAGAAAAATATTTTTTCAAAAAATTATTAAAATGGGGGTTAATGTGATATATTTGTTCAAATTCGGGGTCAATGTATAATATTAAGGAAGTTAGAGCAGCATAATGGATGGAATTGATAAGAATCATATTATGGATTAGACATGGCCCCGGGGCGGGTCGGGTCCGGGTCCGGGTCCAACTTTTAGGGGACCCAAAACCGACTCGCACGGATGCGGGTTCGGGTTCGGGGCGGGTCCACCCGGGTCCATCCGGGTCCGGGCCGAGTCCGGGTCCAAACCGATATTTCAATTTTTTTTTTTTGTTAAGAAAGAAAAAAAAACTTATATTGAAACTTGAAAAAACATGAGATTAACTTTAAATTCAAAATTAATAAAAATAATTGAATTTAAACACTAAATAATTTTAGAAAAAAATGAAACGATTAAGACATTGTTGGTATTATCGATCGCCAAGGTATATTGCTAGGGTTTGTGTTGCTAGGGTTTACTCTGGTGCAACTAGTGCTCAGCTGATCGCCATGAGTTGCCTTGTCTGAAACTGCCGAGGGTTTGGGGGCTCTCGAACGGTTCATGAGTTGCGGGAGCTTATACGAGCTAATAATCCTCTCTTTATTTTTCTTTGTGAAACTAAAATTTCAAATAGAAAGTTTGAATCAATAAAGATGTATTTGAATTTGAACGGTGTGTGTGTGGCCGCTAGAGGATCGGCGGGTGGTTTGGCTCTTCTCTGGCAAAGGGACGTGCAAATGAGTTTGCAAAACTTACCTCCTAATCACATTGATGCGACTATTTTTTATGAAGAATTGAACAACACTTGGCGTTTTACTGGGTTTTATGGAAACCCGAATGAACAGTTGAGATACCAATCTTGGTCGCTACTAAGGCAGCTAGCAACATTATCAAACGAAGAATGGATATGTGCTGGCGATTTTAATGCAATGCTATCAATTTCTGAAAAAGCGGGAGACGGTTGGCTTCGTACAGAGAGATACAAGATTTTAGCGATTGTCTGCGTGACTCGAGATTGAATGATTTGAGATTTGTCGGGTATCCATATACTTGGGGTAATAACAGGAACAGATACTACGAGAGAACGTTTGGACAAAGCATGCGGTAATTATGAACGTGTGTACTCTGACCATATTCCTTTACTCATTGAATGGAGAAGCAAAGTTATTTCCAACCAGAGAGCTCGGAGTCGGGGCTTTAAGTTTGAAGCAATGTGGTTGAAATCTGAGGGTTGCGAGCAGGTTGTTAAAGAAAATTGGTTTCCTAATAACTCCCAGCATAACCTTGGTGAACAATGGAGTAATATGGAGAATTGTAAAGTGGGTTTACTGCAATGGAATCGTGACAATTTTGGGGCTGTGCGCGACAAAATTCGGACGCTTAAAGAAAATATTTTGATTTTGAAGAAACAAGTGTTAACCGAAGAGGTTGTTGCTGATATTAAAAAAATGTCAAGCGAGTTGGATGAGTTATTGGATAAAGAAGAGATGTTATGGAGGCAACCAGCAAAGGCGCACTAGGTGAGAGAGGGCGACAAAAATACAAATTTTTTCCACGCAAAGGCCTCATCTAGACGAAGGAGGAATACCATTTCAGGTTTATGTGATTCAGCAGGTGTATGGTGTGAGAAAGAGTTTGAGCTGGAAAATATTGTCTCCGAGTACTTCCGGAATATATTCACATCTGAACATCCATCCATGGCTGCAATGGAGGAGGTGTTGGGAGCTATTGAACCGCTTGTCGGCGATTCAATGAATAAAACACTCCTCGAGGAGTATACGCAAGAAGAGGTGAAAAGGGCCCTAGATGAGATGCATCCATTGAAATCACCGGGGCCTGATGGTTTTCCAGCGGTTTTTTTCCAGCGTTTCTGGAATTTGGTGGGCGGCGATGTGACCAAATGGGTTCTAAATTTACTAAACCACCAGGAGATGCCTTCAAAGGGAAATTACACCCATATAATGTTGATTCCCAAATGTCAGGACCCTAGGAATATGACACAATTTCGGCCGATTCGTTTGAGCAACGTGGTTTATAAAATTGCTTCCAAAGTTATAGCGAATCGTCTTAAACCACATATGAATTCTATCATATCTGAATCTCAATCGGCTTTTGTTCCTTCTCGATTAATTTCGGATAATATTCTGATCGCATATGAAGTTTCTCATTATATTAAGAGGAGTACGGCGGAGCATATGGCAATAAAATTGGATTTAAGCAAAGCTTATGATCGTATTGAATGGGGTTTTCTTCGCGGGATGATGGCTAAACTGGGATTCCATATTAGATTTATTAATTTGATCATGTTATGTGTTACTACTGTCACTTATCTTTTGTTCTCAATGGGCTATCATTTGGCTTTCTCACGCCGGAGAGGGGTATTCGACAAGGCGATCCAATTTCCCCTTATCTTTTTCTCTTTTGTGCGGAAGCGCTCAGTGCTCTGATCAAACGAGAAGAGCGACGAGGTAATATAGTTGGTTTGACTGTATGCAAAAATGCGCCAAGAGTATCTCACTTACTTTTCGCAGATGATACAATAATTTTCTGCAACGCCAATATCTCTTCGGCCACTTGTGTGAAAAATATTTTGAGAATTTATGAAAAGGCTTCGGGTCAAAAAGTGAATTATCAGAAATCTAGCATCGTTTTTAGCAAAACGACTACCTCGGCGAATAAGGAGATGATCAGAACTGCACTTTCAATGGAAGTAGTTGACAAACACGATAAATACTTGGGACTCCCCTCAGTGATAGGAAAATCAAAACGAGAAGTATTCGGTCATATCAGAGACAGAGACAGGGTTTGCAAACGTCTTCAAGGATGGAAGGAGAAATGGCTATCGAAGGGAGGAAAAGAAATCCTTATCAAGGCTGTGATTCAAGCCATCCCTACGTACGCAATGAGTCGCTTCAAACTTCCAAGGTATTTTACGGATGAAGTTCAGGGGTCTATGGCTAAGTTTTGGTGGAATGATAATCGAGGGAAGGGGATTCATTGGATTAAATGGCACGATATGTGCTTGAGCAAAGATTGTGGAGGTCTCGGTTTTCGCAACTTAGACGCTTTCAACACACCTCTTCTTGCTAAACAAGTTTGGCGTCTTTTGGTTTCGCCGGATAGCTTATTAGCAAGGATATACAAGGCGCGGTACTACCCACAATCTGATATTTTTGGTGCATCGTTAGGATCAAATCCATCATACACGTGGAGAAGTATATGGGGTGCTATATCTCTGTTAGATAAGGGTACTCGATGGAGAATTGGAAGTGGAGCAAAGGTGTCAATATGGGGCGATAAATGGCTTCCGAGAGTAACTACTTTTAAACCTTTTACTCCTACGGGTAGTTGGCCAACGGAGATGAGGGTCCAAAGTCTCATTGACAATGAGTCTGGTCGTTGGAATATACATGCTTATCCTCAATTTTCTACGAAGATGATACAAGGTGCATAATGTCTATTCCTCTTGGGAATTCTGTTAACGAAGATAAGATTATTATAATCAGAGTGGTGCATTCACTGTTCGTAGCGCTTATCACTTAGCTGTCCAGTTAGAGAAGGAAAGAATGGGCCTAAACACCGCTAGCAGCTCCTCTCTGGCTCCCACGGGGTCATGGAAATGGTTATGGGGTTTGAAGCTTCCGAGTAAAATAAAAATCTTTCTTTGGCGTTGTTGTAAAAATCTTCTTTCTACGCGGCTGAATTTGGTACAACGAAGGGTGCTTGAGGTGGGCACATGTGAAGTATGCAGTGATGACGACGAAGATGTTCTCCATTGCCTATCAATCTCTTTCGCTAGACAAGTGTGGGCGCTAAGTAGAGTGCCATGGTCGACACATTGACCGAGAGAGCGAAATTTTCTCGATTGGTTCATGCACATTAAAAGGCAGCAGGATAGTGCGCAAGTTGAATATTGTGCTCTATTGTGTTGGGCTATTTGGAATAAGAGAAAATAAATGCTATTTCGAGAAAGTACATTGTTCAACTATGGATGTCATTGTTTTCGCCAAGAAGTTCATCATGGAATTGCGAGGAGCGTTCTCAGTTGTTCTTAGTCCACATTCGTCTCGAGCCGCTGGAAGAATGTTAATTCATTGGGAGGCGCCACCTAGGGATGTGCTAAAAATAAATTTCGATGCTTCCCTTGGCTCAGATGAAAATAGTTGCGGTTTAGGTGGATTAGCAAGATCTTTCGATGGTAAATGTATTGCTTGGTTCTCTTCTTGCTGCAATCAACGTCTAGACGCAACTACAACATAGGCGATGGCAGCACTCAGAGCCATGGAGTTCGCTCGCGATCATGATATGCATCGAGTTGTTTTAGAAAGCGATTCCAGCACCATTGTCGCAACTATCCAAGGTGAATGAGGGTCTTTTTTTTCAGCTTTGGTCACCTCATCGACGATATCAAAAGACTCTCATCTGTATTTGAAGACTTCAAGGTTTGCCATGTCAAAAGGGAAGGTAACCGTGCTGCCCACGAAATCGCAAAATTGTCCTTAAGGTCAACTTTTACGGCTGATGTTCTCCTAGATTTCATATCTAGTATTGTAATTTCTGATTTTTCTCATTAATTCAATAATAAGTCTGCTTTTCTCAAAAAAAAAAAAAATAATCTAAATAAAATGAAAGTTGTGAAGATTGGATTATGGGTATTTATAAGTGAAAATAATAATTGAGAAATTTTTCAAAATCTCAAAATTCAAAAAAAATCAAAATTCAATCTTTCTTTTATATTTTTCAAAATTAATATATATGTATTTGTTATTATTCGGGATTTTTGATATTAATAATAGTCAACATGACAATTAATATTTTTGATATAACGATTAATAATAGATGTTTTGAAGTATTGAATCGTGATTCTATATATTTTTTTAAAAGTTTATTCTATTACATTTGTTAATAATTTAATTAAAATTATTTAATAACAATTAATATGAAAATGAATAATTTATTTAACATATTTATCATTTTACGCTAGCATTTTATATTATATATATTTATCTTCTACATTTAAACCAAAATGTTGGTTGGCCTAGTGGTAATAATTGCTTATTCTTCCCCAACTTTCCGAGTTCGAACCCCCTAATGATTTTTGATATTAATAATAGTCAACATGACAATTAATATTTTTGATATAACGATTAATAATAGATGTTTTGAAGTATTGAATCGTGATTCTATATATTTTTTTAAAAGTTTATTCTATTACATTTGTTAATAATTTAATTAAAATTATTTAATAACAATTAATATGAAAATGAATAATTTATTTAACATATTTATCATTTTACGCTAGCATTTTATATTATATATATTTATCTTCTACATTTAAACCAAAATGTTGGTTGGCCTAGTGGTAATAATTGCTTATTCTTCCCCAACTTTCCGAGTTCGAACCCCCTAATGAGATATTAAGTGGATTTGCATATTTAATAAAATTGATTTTTCATAATAATATATTATAGGGTCTATTAGATATAACCCCCTTAAATATTCAAATAATAGGGGTAGACCCAAATTTATATTTGCCATTTTGATAACAGCCCAAACTTTTCCTAATTACATAATTACCCTCAATCAAATCCCACAAAACCCGTTACTTTACCTTTTGAAATAAAATCAAATCCCTTCCTATTTTCCCGTTAAATCACTATCATCCCAAACCCACTATCGAATAAACTGCAAAACCTCCGAGAACAACTTCCCGGTACGGCCGATTGAAGGGGAAGACGTCTGCACTGCCGTGAAACGACGATTTTCGTGCACTCCGAGCAAGCTGCCGTAGGTACGTCGTCGCCACTCGCTGAATCGCTATCATCCATCGATTTGTTGATATGTTTTGGCTAAATCGACTATCACGTTTGTGTAATTGCAGATCTGTTATAATCGCATACCGCATTCGAGCACTAACTCAGTGATATTGCAACAATTGATGGGCAAGACATCCACCAGAAGTGATATCGTCGTTGGCCGTCGCCGTCGCCGTCGCCGTCGCCGTCACTGCTCCAATCTAGGGTTACTCAAATCTAGGATTACTCAAATCTAGGGTTTTAATAATTCTTCGGCCCATAGTTGATTAACGAGATGCATAGTCGAATTACATCTGTATTAATATACTATCCCATATCATTTAATAGACTATCCCACTGGTATAATTTTACTATGGATCTCGTTAATCGACTATGGGCCGAAGAATCATCAAAACCCTAGATTTGAGAAGTGACGGCGGCGGATTTGTGTTTTAAAATTAATAGAATATATCATATCTTTTAATAGACTATCCCATGTATCTAATTCGACTATGGGTTTAGTTAATTGACTATTGGAAAAATAATAATATATATGGAAACTGAATAATATGTTTGTTTGAAATACTAATCAATTAGGGTAATTTTCCTTATTATATGAAAACGATTAGGGTAAATAATAATATATATGAAAAAATAATAATATATATGGAAACTGAATAATATGTTTAATTGAAATACTAATCAATTAGGGTAATTTTCCTTATATCATGTAATAGAGTATCTTATTCATCTAATTCAACTATGGATCTCGTTAATCGACTATGGATCCCGTATTATTCAACCACATAGTATATTAATAATTTCAATATAGTACATTTATCTGCTATGATAGTATATTACGGTTATAGTAGTGATATGAATTGTGTTACAAACAATATACCACTAAAATGACAAGAACATTGAGATCAACACCAACGTAAAATATTCCAACATAACCAATAAAATAGTACATTAATAATCTCATAATTTCAATCTAGGGTTTTGATAAAATACATAAAACACATCATAACACAATCAAACCAATATGTCGAGTTAAAAAACTCTAGTACATTAATAATCTCATAATAGTATAATAAAATGATAATGGAGTATCATACGGTATTCATAATAGTATACTACTGTATTACAACGGTTTAAAACTTAACCGAAGTTACCGAGCCATTACATCGTAAACACCTCTTTATAGCAACCAACCCACCAAACCTCAACAAAATCCTTACGAAATTCGCCATCGAAAAAACCTAAAATCATGAAACAAAATAAAAAATGCAGAATACTAAAAAATGATTAAATAGACTGCAAATACATTTGAATGACAATACATTAATATCATCAAAAATAAACTTAAAATGCAAAATCCATACGCTAATTTAAAAAAGACTACGAACTATATTTTAATGTATTACCCAGCACACTTAAATCGGTTGTTATAAACAAATAAACCAACTATCGATCGGATGTTAAGCGGCCTTGCTCCCGACTTTCCGTCTTCCAGTTTAGTTTATTAGTTTAGCTGTCAGCTATTGGTAGCCCACGCCACCTATACGACTCACTACATAGGTTTAAGGAATCGATGTAAAGGGTTTAAGCCCAAGCTGCCTAGCTCTTCGGTGTGGCCTTGTCTGATCCTGATGGCTTGACAGAGTCAGGGACTAATGGGACTGGGACTTATAATGGTAATCTAGAAAGTGTTACCTCGGGGACTGCTACTGGCATATTACTCCCTTCAGTTAGGCCCTTTCCCCTTTGCCCTAGAACCTTATCTCATTCTTTACACAATCAATCTCTTTGTTCCTCCAACCAAAGTGATTTAGCTTCTAAAGTGGCTTTTCTATTCCCATCCACTGCCCTTCCCCAAAACCTTTCCTGGAAGGAAGTGAAAGGGTCCTCTAGCCCACACCGTTTAACACAGTTACAGACGGAACAGATACAAGAATGGTTGGCTTAACACAGGAAGGATCTACTGCGCCTACTTCTTTGCTTAACCTTACTCATGCTATCATTCCTTCCTTCAAACAAGCAAGATCCAGGATTCCACTGGACTGAATCTTTCATGAAAATCGACTCCTTGATTAAAACCCTGAGCAACCAATAACGCTTTAAACCGCTCTACGGAATATTTGAAAAAATCACTAACAATATAGTCAATAATAATAAAGTGGCTTTCCTACTTACTGAATCGCTTGAATTAGTTGAAGGCGCGGGAGCACCCCATAATGAGATATTTCGCTTTCCTGCTGAATTCAAGGATCATTATGAGGTGCACATTCGGATCCCCATATCAGGAAAGCTTGGCAGACTTGAAGTTTCTTGAGTAGGAATGTTCATTAGAAAAACGACTTTAGGAATCCTTACAATGCTTACATAAATAAATAAAAAGAAGGGACGGAAATACAAGTACTCTTTCCTGGATGTTCGGGGATCAGGAGCGAAAGAACTCAATTGCTAAATGCTTTACCTCAGACAGAAGAACAACGGATTGAACAGGACAGGACAACCGGGAAGTCGGGTCATAACAGCAAGGTTCATTCGCACCTGTCTCGTTCGCTTTCGCTCCAGTAGCCTACCGCCCCTTGAACATCGTACCCTGCTCGTTGGCCGGCTCAGCTGTGCTTAGGATCAAAAACATGAACTCGACCACAGCGGACAATTATTCCGATTATTGCATAAACCAACTACGAAGCTCATATAAAACAACTCTGGTCTGATCTGCGTGAACCATCCTCTTCTAACTCTGTCAATCCTCTTCCAAACAAACATCATCCGCCAAAAATAACGATGTATATATGACGACGTAATTTTGTTAAAAAACGTTCTACTTCATAGAATCAACTATCAACACAACTCTTAAAATTTCTAACCACCGTAATCGACAATCCTAGACATTGAGCGAAAAATAAAAACGAATAACGCATTCATACCCAGTTAACAACGTCCAACAACGAACGCTCAAATTCGATCCTATTTCAACGACGGTGCAGAAATCTTCAAAGACGATAAAGAACCGCTGGAACGCTGAAGAGAACCTTCGAAAAATATTGTACACGATTTGATATAACGGCCAATGATCTCACGTAATTTTATTCCGTGATTTTAGGCAACGTATCAGCAAATCTCAAATCACGTAGTAAAGGAAATAAATGCCGTTTAAAAATAAAACAGGGGTATTAAAGGAAAATTATATAATATATTTTGCCAAGTTGGCAAAATTGGGTCTATCTCAAAAAGAAGAAAAAAAATTGGATCTACCTCATTAGAAAATATG
Source organism: Erythranthe guttata (assembly GCF_000504015.1). Next base: position 590,931 of record NW_012193677.1, on the reverse strand, counting down.
AACAAGGGGGTTATCCCTAATAAACCCTATATTATAGTAACTTTAAGTAATATTAAATGGGGGTATTTTGAATAATTCATGTCAGTTGGGTTTATAACAAATATCAAGTAATAAAAATGAATTTAACATTAAATCAAAATTGAATGAGGGTGTTTGTCATATAACCCCTATTTTATTTGAAGACATCTAAAATTCTAAATAATCTAAATAATCTAAACTATTCCACTATTTCGTATGATTGTAGTTATGGTTGTAGTTTCATTAATAGTCATTTTTGTTTGACTTTTGGTGTGTGTTTTTGGTTTTGTTTTAGTTGATTTCAATAATTTGTATTCATTTCACTAATTTTGAGTTGATTTCTATAAGTTTTTGTTGATTTTGATTGTTGTAATAGTTGATTTCAATAGTTTTGTAGTAGATTTCATTATTTTTTTAGTTGATTTAGATAATTTGTAGTTGATTTGATGAATCAGATGTCGACAATTTGGTAGTTGTTTACGGTAACTTTATAGTTGATTATGGAAAATAAAAATGGAATAAAAAATTGAAAAAACAAATTGTTGATTTCGAAAATTTTGAAGTTGATTTTGAAAAAAAAGGCCGAAAAAAATTGAAAAAAATTATATTTAAAAAAATATTTATAACTATTTAAAGTCAATTTTTTTATTTTTTGTCATTTTTTAATTGAATAAATCATAAAACAAAAAAAAAAAAAAACGTCAAACACCTACTAAACATGAGCTAACATTAGCAAGCATACAATACAATGAGAAATGAAGTGGTGTTCTTGTACTTTCTAGCTTCCCACTCTTGTACATAACGTGGAAATATTAATTGTAGCCTTCTAAACAGATAGTAGAATATATTTATTATAGAATATATTTATTAGAGATTTTTATTAATGTTGTAGAATATTTTTGGAAATTACATTGCAAAATCTAATTATTTATTTTATATTTGTTACACTCAACCAAAATTAATATATATATTTTTAATTTAAAGTATTATTTTATTAGAAGACATCTAAATAAATTTAACTATTCCACTATTTCAAAACTGTGTTAAGAAATGTAAAGTTTTTTGAATACTTCATAAGATTTTAGAATATATTATAACATTATTGTTATCATTTTTAATGACATAAATCCTAATTTCGAGGCGTCTCTGTAAACTATGAATTCTCCGACTTTCTCTGGTAGTGCGAGAATTGGTGCCGAGGTGAGTCGAGTTTTTAATTCGGTGAAACTGGCGTCGCATTCGGGCGTCCCTTGGTACTTGACGTATTTTCGAGTTAATCGGGTGAGTGGAGAGGCAAGTGTTGGGCTAAATACCTAACACGCAAGTACACGTATCGAAAACAAGTAGTAAAAGTGGACTCGTGAGAGTCGGATGTCGATCCCACAGGGAATACTCAAATTATCTAATCCTAAGTACCAAATTCTAACAATTATGATTTTTATCCAGCCTACGCAAAGTTGTCGAATCTAATCAACAAAATAATTAAACTAACTAAAAAGCAAATAAACAAAGAAAATATAAATAAAACCGGACCTAGGATTTTATCTTCCCCCTATGCAAGAATTGCTCACCCAAAACCCCTCAATTATGAAATATATGATTCCTGATTATTAACCCGAGACACTAATTTACTCATAACCCGCTGTCGCGTGTATTATGAGTCTATTTTTCATAAACGGTTCATTATATGTCTTTGCAAACCAATTATGAATAAAACATTAACTAACAAGTCTCGTAAATGGCTACCTAAGGTGATATATGTATGTCTACGACACCACATGAAATTGACACACTCATCCGGTGAAAACTACTCGAATGTTCTTTTACTTACCGTCTAATTATTAAAATAGCTCTATCGAGTCAATCTCAATAATCACAGATAAAGTACATAAATTGACCAGGTTCATGCACTAACAATCATAACAAGTAGAAGAAATAATCATAAAATCATAATTGCATAATCTCAAGAAAACGGGTTAACCATCCCCACATAGGGTTCCAACAAAATCCTAGATTAAAAACTTAGCTACTCATATTCTCTAAGAAAAGCATAATAACATAAACAAAAGTCATAGAGTTAGAAAAGATAGATGAAAGAAGAATTATGATGAAGATTCGTCAGGTCTTCGTCTTCGTTTCTCCGGTCTCTCGCTCCTCTTCCTCCAAGATTGTGTTCCAGTAGTCTTTAATTCGTGCTTGGTTTGCCCCTTAAATAGATGTCCCAACTTGGTAGAAGGTTTTAGGTTTCCTTGTGTGATTAAAACTCCAAAATTGTCTCCAGCGTGTTTTCACACGGCCGCGCGAGAATCAGTGCAATTCTCACACGGCCGCGCGAGAATCGCCGAAACCTTCTGCCTTCATTCTGCAATCGGCGCAGTCGCGCCAAAAATAGGCTAAATTTGGCACGGCCGCGCCGTCCAGTTTTCAGCATATATTTGTTTTCTTCCGTTTTTGCCCGTTTTTGACCTTTTTTGGCTCGTTTCGTCCTTGGAACTCCCAAATCGTCAAGTTGTACCTAAAATACAATAAACGACTCATTAAGCATCACTAAATCAATAAAAGTATACAAAAATCCTCGTAAGAAAGTATACAGTGAGTGTAAAATATACACTCAACACACCCCCAAACTTGAACTTTTGCTTGTCCTCAAGCAAAAACTTGCAACCTTTAAAGCAACACTTTCAATAAATGCCTCTCATCACATAGATTAATGGTCAACTTTACGTTTTCAGAACTTGCAATTATCATGACAATTCTGAAAAATTTACAAGCTCGTAATTCAAATATACGTATTCACTCACCCTTGCCAAAAACCACAAACCATGCTATCGCTTCAAGTATCCCATATTTGTAAATTAAAAATGGAGAAAATTTATACTTACATAATAATATTCAACTCCAAAGACTCACCAAATTTCTTTATTCGGCTAGTATCATATAATTGAGCTATTGGGATCATTGGGACTTTTTGGCTTTCAAATGTTGGGCTTTTGGTACAAGGTAGAAAATATGGGTAAAAGTGGCTAATCTTCTCTTTTCATCTCACAATTAGTCACTAAGAGTTGCACTTGACGGAATTTTTAACTCTCGTTCTTGACTAGAGGTGTTTTCGCTAGGATTTAGCTTTTGGAATTATTGCTCACCTCGAAGGACTTATAACCTAACTCGATTAAGAGTTCAAACGTCTCCACTTTTGCTCTTAACATGATGGTTCGAGTTTTTACTTAAAAATATTTCTCAAGTCCTTTCTTCCCCTTCTATCTCTCTTCTTCTTCTTTTTTTTTTTTTTTTTGTATTTTCTTTCTTTTTTTTTGTTTTTTTTTTTTTTGTTTTTACAAAGAAGAAAAAGGTAACAATTTTTTTTCAACGAAGCTCCAAGGGAAAATTTATCAAGAAATAACCATCTAATCTACCCACTTTATTTCGGCTCAAAGAAAGAACACCGTTTCTCCAAGGCTCAATTAAGGTTCGAATCATAAAAATTTAAAGGTAGGCTTGAAAGGCTCAAACGGTTCAAAGGTGGCCCAAATCACTTCCCAAATTGCTCAACAATTTAATATTTCACTTTGTAAATTCCTAAGGCAAATTCTAAAACCGAATAGCATATGATATAGCATAAATTAATTCCACGTTTTAAAAACAAAACTTTCAACCAAAGCAAGGCATAATTCGTGATTCCTAACAATGACTCCTTCCTACGACACTTTGTATCAAATGCTCACCAAAATTCAATCACAATCAAGTTAAATCAAGCAATTTCATCATTACACATCAACCATCTTTCATCACCATGATTCATCGAAGCATTTATCTCAATTTTTTTTTCGAAAGCAATAACTAAAATAAAAAACAAAATCCTAAGGCATGCAAACTAAAAATTAAAGCGCATAAAAACAAGTAATTATCCACCCCCAAACTTAAAATTTACATTGTCCTCAATGTAATTAGCACGAAGTTTAAGGATAGAATACACTTGAATCAGTCGTCTTGGCCATGACCGGGTTACTCCTCACCCTCGCTTTTATTATGCTTCTGTTGCGTTTCGCACGGCCGTATGAGGTTTTGAACTGTTTTCCGCACGGCCGTGCGAATTGCCAAAAGCAGGCAGTAGTTGTCTATTTCTCGCACGGCCGCGTCAGATTATAGTGTGTTTTTCGCACGGCTGCGCCCCAAGCCAAAATTGGGCAGTAGCTTCCCAGATTTTCCAGACGGCCGTATGATATTTTGCTTTGTTTTGGGACGGCCATATGAGCTCCAGAGTTGCGATTTCTTGACCTGAAAATTAAAAATATGCTTAAATTGTTAGCTTGCATGCTTATAAAATAAATAAATAAAATAAAACAAGAAAAAAAAAAAAAAAAAAAAACGAAAAATCTCGGGTTGCCTCCCAAGAAGCGCTAAGTTTATAGTCTTCAGCCAGACTTTGTTCATGCTCTTCAATTCCTTAGCTTTTGAACCCATCTCCTTACTTCTTTTTGGAGAAAGTCTTGAATAAATGGGATGATCCGATTCTTCTTTCGACTGGTTCGCTTAGGTGGCCACATCCTCCTTGCACGTTCATCGCCGTTAGCACCCCAACTCTTTTGACTATCTCTCGGAAGAGTTCAAATTGAGTTCATAAAATAACTTGCTCCTTCCGACTCCCATTTCCGCCATCATCTGCTGCACTCAAAGATGTTTTCCCATGGTCCAAGATCAAAACATCAAAATTTTCATGATTTGTAAAATCCATAAGATCAATAGCAAAACAATCATTATTATCACATGGATTTTTATTAGCACTAAAAACGTTAAATTTGATCGTTTGATCATGCACCGTCATTGTAAGATCACCACTAGCACAATCAATTAGAGTTTTCGACGTGGCTAAAAACGGTCTCCCTAAAATAAGAGGTATCTCCCTATCTTCATCTATATCAAGTATAATGAAATCAACAGGGAAGATAATTTTTTTCACTTTTACTAACACATTCTCTAAAATACCTTTTGGGTAAACTAAAGACCTATCGGCTAATTGAAGAGTTATAGCCGTCGGTTCAATCTCACATAACCCAAGATTTTTATAAGTGGAATAAGGCATAAGATTAATGTTAGCACCTAAATCAATGAGCGATCGAACATTTTTACCTCCTATAGTACAAGGAATAGTGAACTTACCTGGATCGCCGAGTTTTTGTGGAAGAGGCCGTGTAAGAATTGCACAGCATTGCTCCGTGAGTTGGATCATCTCGTTCCCTTGCAATTTCTTCCTCTTTGTCACGAGATCCTTGAGAAATTTCACCCACTTTGGCATCTTTTGAAGGGCTTCCATAAAAGGGATATTTACGTGAATTTCCTTCAACTTGTCCAAAAACCCTTGGTAATCGGCATCGAGCTTCTTCTTTAGAAGCTTTTGAGGATTTGGAATTGGAGGGGCTCGTGATTTCACTGTTGATGATAGTGATTCTTCGTGAGTTGCTTCTTTTTTCCCCAATCACACTCGGCTTCTCGATTACTGTGTTTCTCTTCTCTTTTCGTGGGGCTTCCTCCAATTGTCTCCCATTTCTTAAACTTACAGCATTGCACTACTCGATGTTGCTCTTCCGAGGATCTTCCGTATTCAACGGCAGTGCTACCGATGGCCTCACATTTAGCTGGGTTGCAAGTTGACCCATCTGTGTTTCGCTTGAGTTGATGTCATGAATTGAGCTAAGATGTTCGCGAGATCTCCACATTTAGGCGAATTTTGGAAACCGGGAGCTTGCCTTTGTCCTTGCTGATTTCCTCCCCATCCAAAGTTGGGGTGATCTTTCCATCCCGGATTATAAGTATTGGAGCACGGGTTCCTCTGTTGTCGGTTGGTGTCATTCACGTAATTTAGAGACTCCGTTTCTTCTAAGCACTGGTCAGAAACTTGGACTGCATGGACTTGCTGAGTCTGCAAAGTTGCTACATGCTTTGATAGCTTTTCTAACTGGGCAGTGATTGCGGTGACCTCGTCTAACTCCAAAATTCCTCCCGTCTTCTTGGTTCCGCTATTTGACCGGTCCGATGCCCGCATGTATTTGTTTCTTGCGATCTGCTCCAAAAGTTCGTAAGCTTCGTCATAGGTCAAGCTCATGAACATACCGCCAGCTGCTGAATCGAACACCGTTCTCGAATTTTCTTGCAATCCATCATAAAATATTTGAAGTTGCCGCCACTCTTGAATTCCGTGATTCGGGCATCTCCGAATTAATTTTTTGAATCGCTCCCACGTCTCAAACAACGCTTCACCGGCTTCTTGTAAGAAATTTTGTATTTCTCTCCGGATTCTCTCAGTTTTAGTTGGGGAGTTGTACGTATTCATGAAGAGTTGTGCTAGCTGGGGCCAAGATGAGATGGAGTGCGGTGCACGAGTTTGTAACCATTCTCGGGCTGCTCCTTGCAAAGAGTGCTTGAAAAGGCGGAGTTGCAGTGCTTCAGGGGATACTCCGTTCATCTTGTGCGAATCACATGTTTCGAGAAAGTTGACCAAGTGGAGATGCGGATCTTCATGAGCTAATCCGCTAAAAAACCCATTGTTTTGGAGCATAATAAGGAGTCCCGCTCTAATTTCGAAATTATTGGCTTCAATGGGGGCTGTTGGATGCTCGATTGGAACCCATTGAGTGTCAGAACGGTGTACTCATGCAATGCTCGTTGACGAGGTGGTGGATTAATGAGTTGACGTTGCTCTTGCTCGTTGATGATATTTCCTGCCGCATTCGGTAGGTGCCCTTGGTCATCTCCCCTACGATTATTCTCTTCTTCCATTCGCATAAAAAGTACCTAAAACAAAAATTATAAAAATAAAATAAGCAAATAAAATAAATAAATAAAACGGCTGAAGTAAGAAAAATTGCTTAAATTTGATATTAGAATAAATAGATAATATAGCCGTATTCCCCGGCAACGGCGCCAAAAACTTGTTGGGCTAAATACCTAACACGCAAGTGCACGTATCGCAAACAAGTAGTAAAAATGGACTCGTGAGAGTCGGATGTCGATCCCACAGGGAATACTCAAATTATCTAATCATAAGTACCAAATTCTAACAATTATTATTTTTATCCAGCCTACGCAAAGTTGTCAAATCTAATCAACAAAATAATTAAACTAATTAAGAAAGCAAATAAACACGAGAAAATATCAATAAAAACGGACCTAGGATTTTATCTTCCCCCTATGCAAGAATTGCTCACCCAAAACCCCTCAATTATGAAATATATGATTCCTGATTATTAACCCGAGACACTAATTTACTCATAACCTGCTGTCGCGTGTATTATGAGTCTATTATTCATAAACCGTTCACTATATGTCTATGCAAACCAATTATGAATAAATCATTAACTAACAAGTCTTGTAAATGGCTACCTAAGGTGATATTTGTATGTCTACGACACCACATGCAATTGACACACTCATCCGGTGAAAACTACCCGAAGGTTCTTTTACTTACCGTCTAATTATCAAAATAGCTCTGTCGAGTCAATCTCAATAATCACAGATAAAGCACATAAACTGACCAGGTTCATGCACTAACAATCATAACAAGTAGAAGAAATAATCATAAAATCATAATTGCATAATCTCAAGAAAACGGGCTCACCATCCCCACATAGGGTTCCAACAAAATCCTAGATTAAAAACTTAGCTACTCATCTTCTCTACGAAAAACATAATAAAATAAACAAAAGTCATAGAGTTAGAAAAGATAGATGAAAGAAGAATTATGATGAAGATTCGTGATACGAACCCCGTAGAACTCGTTACGAGACCCAAATACCCTATGCTGAAGCAAGATCGAAAACATCCAAAAACAAAGATTCAGAGGGTGGAACCGCGACCCGTTGCCTATAAAGAGGCAAGAACCTTGGTATGTGAAGACGCCACAATCAATTGTGAAAGATCGATTGATAAGTCGGGGTGAACAAACGGAATCCACCGATATGTTCGAAGAGTTCTTAAAGAACCAAAGAGAATATTCTCAATTAAATCATCAAAATTCGTCCTATAAAATAAGCCAAATTGGCAACCTATTTATAAGGTCTAGAAAGACTCTTTTTTTCACAAGGAAAAAAAAGACTCCTACCTAAACTATAATAAGGAAATAAATCAATAAGCAAATCCTAACCATAAAAGACTCTAAAATAATAAAAACATTATAAACCCTAAATTAAAACGTGAATAAGTAAATTCAATAACTTGATCTTCAAGTCGACTTCTTGATCACCCTTCTTAACTCGCGACATTGGGCTGTGCACGTGCATGCAATTACAGCTCAATTTGGACACTGTTCCACTTCGAATATCTCTTCGCTCAAAACATGAAAGTTGTAGATCTTTCAGTTAGCTTTCCGAATCATTTTGAATAATCTTAAATGGACTTCAGATGCGAGAGTTATAACTCGAATGGTAAACTCTGCCAAAATAGGCGAGAATCTCGGATGCATGGAATTCGACTTGTCCAACGACTTCTTCTCTTTCTTTTCTTCCAATTCCAAACCACGGACTCTTCAAAGGCCTGAGTCAAGCCTTTATTCTTCAATCCCAACACGAACGGCTCCATTAATCTCACTCGCTTTCTCTTCTTCCAATCCTTTGTCTTGTACCTTGTGCGGATCGTATCATTCTCCCCCTCTTTAAAAGGATTCGTCCTCGAATCCGGACAATTATCACAAGGAGTATAAACAAGATCGATCTCTTTGTTTGGTACCGAACTTACTCATCTCTGCACCACATCGCCAAACACACTATCTAGCATCCATTGAAGTGGATATGAACGCGAGTATTTTGTAGCTTGAAGTTCCAATGCGTTCAACCTCTGTATAGAGAATGGATGAAGCATCTCTCTAGGCACCGCCATCTCATCAACATTTACACTGAGAGTTTGCACTTTTCTTAGATCGGCATTAACTTCGATGCATGGCTGGATCATATCATTCTCCACCTCTTCAAAAGGATTCGTCCTCGAATCCGAACCTTCCATTTCTTCTTCAAGTGGTGGGGCTGTTATGCACTTTTCATCCTCCTTGGGCTGCAATTCAACAATATCGTCTTGCATCCCTTCAATTTTTACACCAATGCTTTCCACGATGTCTAGAACATTTTTCTCCATGGGAATTTCAATGTTATCATTCCTCTGAGGTGGTGACACGTAAATAATCTTTTTCTCCTTTGTAGAATCATCCTCAATGTTGGACCACAAGTTCACGAATTGCTTGCTCGGACACTCTCCTCTCTTAGTCTTGAATTGCTGCTTGGTTTTTGATTTCTCTCTTTTAGGCTTTTGCAACGATTCTCTCACCATTCTCGTTGGATAACTCCTTTGCGATTCCCACCTCGGCGAACTCCGTTCTTCTGACTTAGTAACTTGCCTCATGCTTTGCATCTTCAATTCCCTATAATAATGGGCAGGAACGAACCTCTTTCTCATAACTGCCTTCATGGACTCCCAATCATCAATTGGTGGTTTACCACAGCGGCGCCTAGTTAAGACAAATTGATCCCACCAAGTAATTGCATAGTCAATGAACGTTTCGACGGCGAGCTTCACCTTCTTCTTCTCGGAATAATAATGATAATCGAATACGAGCTCAAGCTTTCTTTCCCATTGAATGTACGCATCAGGATCACTCTTTCCTTGGAAAGATGGTATTGTCAACTTGAGTGAGCTGAAGTTTTGATCTACGCCATCTCTTTCTCGACCAAAATATTCTCGCCCCGATCTATCCATTCCAGACCCTCGTCCCATACTCTCCCTCCTTGATTTTATAGTGTTCACACCAAAATTTTCATCACGATCTACCTCTTTATCGGGATAAGGTATAACTGGTTGGTGAACATCACGTCGTACGTATGGCCCTCGAACATGTTGATCGTTGTGTAGTTCCTTTAGTTGGGTAACAATTCATTCCATCCGAACTTGGAGTTCCAGGAAGCGGTTTTCCATTGGCGACATCCTACGCTGCTCAATTTTTTCTCCGTAATAACCGGCTTTCTCGGACATGATCAATATGTTTTTTTTTTTTTTTTGTTGACACTAACAAACTCTAAACAAGAACAAAATTCGATTTTTTTTTCTTTTTTGTTTGACACGAACAAACCCTAACTTGGCTTAAAAGAAATCTAAACAAAAAATTAAAATTCGATTTTTTTTTTTGTATTTTTTTTTTGCAAGGACTCTAGACAAAACCTAACTTATACTCTAAGAAACTCAAAACAAATAACCAAAAATTCGATTTATTTTTATTTTGACTCTAAACAATAGAACGAAGAATAAGAGAAAAGAGGACTAGAAGACTCGACAAAAGACAAAAGAAAACTACGATGACACGAACAAGACTGACTCAAAACTAAAGATAAAGATACGTGAAACCTGTTTTGGATGTTGGCTCTGATACCAACTGATACGAACCCCGTAGAACTTGTTACGAGACCCAAATACCCTATGCGGAAGCAAGATCGAAAACATCCAAAAACAAAGATTCAGAGGGTGGAACCGCGACCCATTGCCTATAAAGAGGCAAGAACCTTGGTATGTGAAGACGCCACAATCGATTGTGAAAGATCGATTGATAAGTCGGGGTGAACAAACGGAATCCACCGATATGTTCGAAGAGTTCTTAAAGAACCAAAGAGAATATTCTCAATTAAATCATCAAAATTCGTCCTATAAAATAAGCCAAATTGGCAACCTATTTATAAGGTCTAAAAAGACTTTTTTTTCACAAGGAAAAAAAAGACTCCTACCTAAACTTCTTATCGATAAGCTCTTGAATTTGGTCCTTGAGTTCTTTAAGTTCTAACGGGGCCATGCGGTAGGGTGCTTTGGAAATGGGAGTTGCGCCCGGAACTAGGTTGATCTCGAATTCGATTTCACGATCGGGTGGGAGACCGGGGAGGTCTTCGGGAAAGACATCGGGAAAATCACAAACGATGGGTACTTTTGAAGGGTCGGGTTTATTTGTGTCGGAAATTTCCACTATGTCGACCAAATGACAACAATGCCCTTTACGAGCGAGTTTAAGTGTTTTGACGGCGGAGAGGATTTGTAGTGAGGGTGAAGAGGACCCTTGAAATTCTACTATTTGGCCATTTGGTAAGGAAAGATAGACGGTTTTGGTCGCACAATTGATTTGGGCATTATATTTGGACAACCAATCCATTACGAGAATTACTTCGAAATGGTCTATAGGGAGAATTATGAGGTCGGAATTGAGTGGTTTCTTTTGGATTTGGAGTGGGCAATCTTTGAAAAAGAGGTCGGATTCTAAGTCATTGCCGGATGGTAAGCGAATTGTGAATAATTCACTAGATGTGGTGGGGGTTATCGGGAACTTGGCGGCGAGGGTACTCGAGACGAATGAGTGAGTCGATCCGGAATCAACTAGAGCATAAACGAGATTGTTACAAACGTAAATTGTACCTGCTATCATCGAAGGGTCGGCTTCGGCTTGATCTTTGGTCATAGCGAACACCCGACCGGGAGCTCGGTCTTGTGGCGGTGGTTGTGGGCAATCCCTTATCAAGTGCGCTGGTTTTCCGCAGCGATAACAATTGTTGGTTCCTTGAACGCAGGGTCCAAAGTGAGGTTTCTGGCACTTTGGGCAAATCGGTCGGGCTGGTGGTGTAGCACTGTTTTGAATCATTGGACGTTTCCCCTTGTTTTGGCTCGGTCCGGTGTGGGGCCTCTTCCATTTATGAGTGGTGGCGGGTGGAACAGATCGAGATTGACGGATCTCTTGCTCGGCTTGGTCTGCTTCGAGTGCTTTGTCGACTATTTTCCGAAAAGTCGTTACGGAAGACATGCGGACATCTCGTTGAATCACCGGGTTGAGTCCTCTAAGGAAATGGTTGGCCTTTTCGTCAGCGTCTCAGGATATGAATGGGGCGTAGAGACATCCTTGTTCGAATCGCCTTACGTACTCGGCTACGGACAAGTTGCGTTGCTTTAGTTCGAGAAATTCCTTTAGCTTCTGGGCTCGGAGGTTTTTGGAAAAGTACTTTGCAAAGAACAAGATTTTGAAAGCGCTCCACGTAGTATTTGTTAGGTCGATTCCTTCTTTGGTACCTTCCCACCAATGACGGGCTTCGTTCTTCAATAGGAGAGAACAATGGATTCGATCTCGGTCGGACATTTCCATGTAATCGAAAATGACTTCTAGGGATTTGATCCATTCTTCGGCTACGGTTGGATCGGGACCTCCATGGAATTCGTCGGGGTGCATCCTTAGAAACCTTTCGTAAATGGCTTGGGGTGCGGTATTTTGAGGTGGTGGAGGTGGAGGGTTTTGGTTTTGGAGGTTAACAAGGCGTTGGATTTGTTCATTTTGTTCTCGGACGAGGGCGGTGAGGTCTTGTATGGTGCGAGATTGATCGTTCGGATCGGTAGCGGCATTTTGAGCTCGAGTTTGTGCTCCCGACATATTAATACTTTAAATAAATAAACATTTCACATTAGTCAAATAATTTTTTTTTGCACATAAGCATATATATACATAGATACCTGCCCGAGTGTTTAGTCGATGTCGTACTTCGAGAATCTCGGAGATCTTTAAGTTCATATGGAAGTTTCCGGGGAACGTTGCTCTGATACCACGTATGTGTGACACCCATTTTCTAATTACACTTACTTAGTAATTTAGAATATGCTAGCGGAAGACTTATAGAAAATAATGAGTGTGGAATGCTCGTTTTAAAAATCACCTTCTACCAATAGAAAGTTACGCATAAATTTTTCTTTTAAAATCAGAGGAAGAGTGTCCACATAATACTATATCATATACACTTCACCAAATATCACAAAAGGAACATGCATGACTAGATTATTGAAATTATCAAGAGTAAAGATTAGGAAGTTCGGACAGATTTGGTAGATCAACTTAGAAAATTAATATCTCTTGAACCCTTCATGAAAATACTTTGAAAATTTAACCACATACTCTAATATGGGTCTAAATTACTCAGTTAAAACAGTTTTGAAATATCATTAGCCAGTTGAGAGAAATAATTAAACATATGCAATTGTACAGTTTAAAAATCCAGAACAGGAGAGGGAGCTTTGAAAATTATTTATAAATTCCCTACTGTTCTAAAAACTACCAAATTTTATACCAAAGTATATAAGTGAGTTAGGAACATACTCCAAGTTAAATGGATTCATTTGAGTAAGAAAAACTTCATATATTGATGCATGTCCTAAAACGACTCAGCATGTGCACAGTTACGGAAATTAATTCATAATAAATTCGTGACTTGTCCAAATGATGCAAAAGACCTACCAAAATAACCCTAACAGAAAGACCTACAACTCTGAAAAATTTCATGCAATTCTAAACAGAAAGTATATTTAATACGGATTATCGAACAACAGGGCAGAACACAACATATAATTAACCGATAAGCATTATATAGAAGTTTGGCAAAAAGAGGAAATAAAATTCCTAATTATTATTAGATGCAATGTTCTTACTAATAAGATCCCCCGAGGGGTGGAAGAGTACGATAATAGATATCTAAGACGGTATCGAAAGTCTTTAAAATTAAACTATATAAGTAAAACAACATGGCTAAATTAAGAGCACACAAGATCCACACGCCTTCCATATGAACACATCCTCGATCCTCGAACTCGACTCCAACTTTACGACTCGTGCTCGGGATTGAAAGTACCTACAAGCATTTCAACACCTATATGAGTCTTTTGGACTCAATGAGAATTTCCGAAGAAATATCGAATACACATAGGCAAACAAGCATATATTTATGATATGTATATATGTATATATCACATCTCAAATCACACATATACACAATAAAAGCATTTCGATTTTACCTCAATCGTCATTTCATTGAGGAACTTTACCAATTTACCTTTACCTTCTCGGATTACCTCTTAGACCTTCCTTTCATCATTTCATAAGGAATAAGAGTAAATCCCTTACAAGGGAGTCGTCATTCTTTTGCACATACATTCATTCAAGTGCTCATACAACGTGTGAGAAAAATCATTTTCTTTAGTCGGATATCCTTTGGAAAAATCAAGTAAAACCATAGACAATAAGCCTTCATTTATTTGGAACCCGTTTCATAAGTGGAATCAAACCACACACTCTTCATCTCATTTTTGGGGTACCGGTCCCTCATACCCCGTGCTTATTCGATCTATGTTTTACAAAACTTTCCAATTTTAAAAACGTGCAAGTGAGGTTAGTACATATTTTCATTCATTTCAAGCAATTTGATTAGGTGTGTGAGAAAACATTTTTCGTTCGGATATCCTTTGAAAAATCAAGTAAAACCATAGACAATAAGCCTTCATTTATTTGGAACCCGTTTCATAAGTGGAATCAAACCACACACTCTTCATCTCATTTTGGAGTACCGGTCCCTCATACCCCGTGCTTATTCGATCTATGTTTTACAAGATTTTCCAACTTTAAAAACGTGCAATGTGAAGTTAGTATATATATTCTTCATTTCACATATTCAAAGTTAGCTTTCACATAAGCACACATATTTCCACATATTTCACAAAGGTCACATAATTTAGTCACAAAATCACAAAAGCAAGTAAGACACATAACAACTCAAGCAAAGAATATAGATCACATATTTACACATATAGCAAAACAACTCAAAGCATTCAGTTATTTATAATTACTATCTCCAAGTTTCATTAATTAAAGTTCAAGCCCTCTTTCTCGAGAGACTTGAAGTTTTCTTTCAAGTAGCACTAAATTTCCATTTATTTCATTTTCTTTCCAAAATATTCGAACCATCAACAATTCAATCACACAAAATTCCTTTTTTATTAATCTTATTCTCGAGTTTTATCTTCATATATTATCTTATTACTCATAGATCATAAACCATGGATCGTAAGCTTCCTCGACCCGAAGGGAGTACACTTACAACCGCGTAGGTCGATATATATATACACATAGAAACATATACTTATATATATAGCACATATAGATTATAAATAAACCATGGATCAAGTACTTTCTTCAACCACGCAGGTTTACGAAAACCATGGATCGAAGTTTCCTTAAGATCACGCAGGTCTAGTATATATATACATAAATAAAATTACAATATTATTCTTAGTTCTTCAAGATTATATCATTTAAAGCTTAGATTCTTATATGCATGGATGATCAAAGCATAAATTAAACACAAAGTTTTATTTTCTTTCTCCTTTAGTTTTCGGTCACCACAAGAACATTGACAAGAAATTAAAGAGAAGAAAAATACTATTGGTGTTGAAGCACTTGTAGCAAGAATTCGAAAATTCTCACCTTAATCTCCTTAGAAATTTGGAAGGGTGTTATTTCCTTTCTACAAGGAGGAGAAGAAGAAATTTTAGAGAGAGAGGAAGAAGAGGCTTAGCTTCTTGAAATTTTCAAAAATGAAGAAAAGAAAGAAGATGAAGAACACTTACTCCTTTGGCCAAGAATTTTACTCTTGAAAGAGAGAATTTGGAGCTTTCCTACACTAAAATTTCGAAAATTGGGAGAAGAGGAGAAAGAGATTTTGATTTTTAGAATGTGTAGAGAAAAATGAGAAATAGATGAAGGCTTGGGTTGTATTTATAGAGTTGTGAGGGACTTGCATGCTTAATGATTAAGGAGTGGTCTTTTTGCAATTTAGGAAAACTTAGGAATTATCTAGAGGGACTTCTTTGCAATTTCATTTAACTCTCCAAAAGAAATTCAAAAAGGAAAAATCTTAATGCACATGGGCTCACCAAGACAAGGGTTGTACTCAAGGAAAATATTTGGTCATGTGTTGTACCATGGTCAAAATTGAGGGATGAATAGAAGGGATTTTCTATTTTTATTTAAGAAATTATGTGATTTAAAATTATCCTAACAAATAAGTTCTAGGAAACAAAGGAGTATAATTAATCTCTAGATTAATAATTAACTAAGATGATCAATTTAAATTCGTCCAAAATTATTTCGGATTAATGCATTCTATATGAAACTTCACCGGTTATCACATAAATAAAATCTTAAACTAATAAACGCACATAAGAAATAAAATCACGTTAATTAAATAGATGCTAATTAATGAAAAATTAAATTATCGGAGACGCGGGGTGTTACAATCTCCCCCCCTTAAAGAAATTTCGTCCCCGAAATTTGTACCTTTCTTTATTATGTCCGGGTACCGACTCTCAATCTCATCCTCGAGTTCCCACGTTGCCTCGTCCGGAGAATGGTTTTTCCAAAGAATTTTGATAAGGCGGATTTCTTTATTTCGGAGTTTCTTAACCTTTCGGTCTAAGATTTGAATGGGTTCTTCGATAAAAGATAGGTTTGGGTATAAGTCTATAGGTTCGAATTCAAGGACGTGGTCGGGGTTAGGAAGGTATTTTCGGAGCATGGATACGTGAAAGACATTGTGTATTCGAGATAGATGTGGTGGTAGGGCAAGGCGATAGGCTTGAGTACCGATTCGATTGAGAATTTCGAAAGGTCCAATATATCGAGGGCTTAGCTTCCCTCGTTTTCCGAATCGCATAATTCCTTTGAGTGGAGCGACTTTTAGAAATACGTGGTCGCCAACATTGAATTCTAAGTCTCGTCTCCTTTTATTTGCGTATTTTGTTTGGCGATCTTGGGCCGACTTCATTTTCTCCCGGATGTTTTTGATTATGTCGACTGTGTGTTGGACTAGTTCGGGGCCCAATAATTTTCGCTCGCCGACTTCATCCCAATGGATTGGAGATCGACATTTTCTTCCGTACAATGCTTCGTATGGCGCCATTTCGATTGATGATTGATAACTATTATTGTACGAGAATTCGATGAGCGGTAGCCGGCTTTCCCAATTACCACCAAAGTCCATTATGCATGCTCGGAGCATATCTTCGAGAGTTTTGATCGTTCTCTCGGATTGACCGTCGGTTTGGGGATGGTATGCCGTACTAAAGGCTAGACGGGTCCCCATTGCTTCGTGCAAGCTCTTCCAAAATTTTGAAGTGAATCGGGGGTCTCGATCGGAAATAATTGATATAGGAATCCCATGGAGTCGGACAATTTCTCGGATGTAAAGTTCGGCTAGCTTTTCGAGACTAAAGGTAGTCTTGACCGGTAGAAAGTGAGCGGATTTGGTTAGGCGATCAACTATCACCCATATTGAGTCGGAACCTTTTTGAGTTTTCGGAAATCCTTGAACGAAATCCATGGTTACTCTTTCCCACTTCCATTCGGGTATGAGGTTGGGTTGAAGGAGTCCGCCGGGCCGTTGGTGTTCCGTCTTGACTTGTTGACAAACTAGGCATTCGGACACAAATTTGGCTATGTCTTTCTTCATTCCGGGCCACCAATATAATTTCTTCAAGTCTTGGTACATTTTTGTTTCACCCGGGTGGCAAGAGTAGGGGGTTTTGTGAGCTTCGCCGAGAATTAATTCTTTTATCTCTTTGTTTGCCGGAACGCAAATTCTTCCTTGGAATTTTAAGACTTTGCCGTCGGAGATCGAGAAATTGGGATTTCGACCGGTTGATAAGCTTTCTCGGATTTTTAGAAGTTGATCATCAAGGAGTTGAGCGGATTTGATAGTTGACTCGAGCGGCGGTTCAATGATTAAAGCGCACATGGACTTCCGGCTAAGAGCATCGGCCACGACATTAGCTTTACCGGGGTGGTAAAGTATTTCACAATCGTAATCTTTGACCAATTCGAGCCATCGTCTTTGTCTCATGTTATGTTCCTTTTGGGTGAAGAAGTACTTTAGGCTTTTGTGGTCGGTGAAGATCGAACACTTCTCTCCGTAGAGATAGTGCCTCCAAATTTTGAGGGCGAAAACTATGGCTGCAAGTTCCAAGTCATGTGTCGGGTAATTCTTCTCGTAATCTTTCAATTGACGAGAGGCATAGGCAATTACGTTCCCATTTTGCATCAAGACGGCTCCAAGTCCATGCTTGGAAGCATCGCTATAGACTACGTAGTTTCCGGTTTTGTCGGGTAAGGCAAGAATTGGGGCGGAAGTTAATCGATTCTTGAGCTCTTGGAAGCTAGACTCACATTCGGCGGTCCATTGATACTTGGCTTCTTTTCGGGTCAATCGAGTGAGTGGAGAAGCGATTTTGGAGAAGTTCGGAACGAATCGTCGATAGTAACCCGCGAGACCGAGGAAGCTTCGAATTTCTCCAACATTTCGGGGAGTCGGCCAATTGCAAACGGCTTCGATCTTGCTTGGATCAACCGATATTCCTTCTTTCGAGATCATATGCCCAAGGAAGTGGACTTGGCGTAACCAAAATTCACATTTGGAGAATTTTGCGTAAAGTTGGTTTTCTCGGAGGGTTTGGAGCACGATTCTCAAATGTTCTTCGTGTTCTTCATCATTTCGGGAGTAGATTAAGATGTCATCGATGAAGACGATCACAAATTGGTCGAGGTACTTCCGGAAGATTCGGTTCATTAGATCCATGAAAGCGGCTGGGGCGTTGGTTAGACCGAACGGCATTACTACAAATTCGTAATGGCCGTAACGAGTTCGGAAAGCGGATTTTGGGATATCTTCCTTCTTGATTTTCAATTGGTGATATCCGGAACGGAGATCGATCTTTGAGTACACCGTGGAGCCTTGGAGTTGGTCGAAAAGGTCGTCGATTCTCGGTAGAGGATATTTATTTTTGATCGTGACTTTGTTAAGCTCTCGGTAGTCGATACATAGGCGGAGGGTTCCGTCTTTCTTTTTGACGAATAGGACGGGAGCGCCCCAAGGAGAGAAGCTAGGGCGAACAAACTTCTTATCGATAAGCTCTTGAATTTGGTCCTTGAGTTCTTTAAGTTCTAACGGGGCCATGCGGTAGGGTGCTTTGGAAATGGGAGTTGCGCCCGGAACTAGGTTGATCTCGAATTCGATTTCACGATCGGGTGGGAGACCGGGGAGGTCTTCGGGAAAGACATCGGGAAAATCACAAACGATGGGTACTTTTGAAGGGTCGGGTTTATTTGTGTCGGAAATTTCCACTATGTCGACCAAATGACAACAATGCCCTTTACGAGCGAGTTTAAGTGTTTTGACGGCGGAGAGGATTTGTAGTGAGGGTGAAGAGGACCCTTGAAATTCTACTATTTGGCCATTTGGTAAGGAAAGATAGACGGTTTTGGTCGCACAATTGATTTGGGCATTATATTTGGACAACCAATCCATTACGAGAATTACTTCGAAATGGTCTATAGGGAGAATTATGAGGTCGGAATTGAGTGGTTTCTTTTGGATTTGGAGTGGGCAATCTTTGAAAAAGAGGTCGGATTCTAAGTCATTGCCGGATGGTAAGCGAATTGTGAATAATTCACTAGATGTGGTGGGGGTTATCGGGAACTTGGCGGCGAGGGTACTCGAGACGAATGAGTGAGTCGATCCGGAATCAACTAGAGCATAAACGAGATTGTTACAAACGTAAATTGTACCTGCTATCATCGAAGGGTCGGCTTCGGCTTGATCTTTGGTCATAGCGAACACCCGACCGGGAGCTCGGTCTTGTGGCGGTGGTTGTGGGCAATCCCTTATCAAGTGCGCTGGTTTTCCGCAGCGATAACAATTGTTGGTTCCTTGAACGCAGGGTCCAAAGTGAGGTTTCTGGCACTTTGGGCAAATCGGTCGGGCTGGTGGTGTAGCACTGTTTTGAATCATTGGACGTTTCCCCTTGTTTTGGCTCGGTCCGGTGTGGGGCCTCTTCCATTTATGAGTGGTGGCGGGTGGAACAGATCGAGATTGACGGATCTCTTGCTCGGCTTGGTCTGCTTCGAGTGCTTTGTCGACTATTTTCCGAAAAGTCGTTACGGAAGACATGCGGACATCTCGTTGAATCACCGGGTTGAGTCCTCTAAGGAAATGGTTGGCCTTTTCGTCAGCGTCTCGGGATATGAATGGGGCGTAGAGACATCCTTGTTCGAATCGCCTTACGTACTCGGCTACGGACAAGTTGCGTTGCTTTAGTTCGAGAAATTCCTTTAGCTTCTGGGCTCGGAGGTTTTTGGAAAAGTACTTTTCAAAGAACAAGATTTTGAAAGCGCTCCACGTAGTATTTGTTAGGTCGATTCCTTCTTTGGTACCTTCCCACCAATGACGGGCTTCGTTCTTCAATAGGAGAGAACAATGGATTCGATCTCGGTCGGACATTTCCATGTAATCGAAAATGACTTCTAGGGATTTGATCCATTCTTCGGCTACGGTTGGATCGGGACCTCCATGGAATTCGTCGGGGTGCATCCTTAGAAACCTTTCGTAAATGGCTTGGGGTGCGGTATTTTGAGGTGGTGGAGGTGGAGGGTTTTGGTTTTGGAGGTTAACAAGGCGTTGGATTTGTTCATTTTGTTCTCGGACGAGGGCGGTGAGGTCTTGTATGGTGCGAGATTGATCGTTCGGATCGGTAGCGGCATTTTGAGCTCGAGTTTGTGCTCCCGACATATTAATACTTTAAATAAATAAACATTTCACATTAGTCAAATAATTTTTTTTTGCACATAAGCATATATATACATAGATACCTGCCCGAGTGTTTAGTCGATGTCGTACTTCGAGAATCTCGGAGATCTTTAAGTTCATATGGAAGTTTCCGGGGAACGTTGCTCTGATACCACGTATGTGTGACACCCATTTTCTAATTACACTTACTTAGTAATTTAGAATATGCTAGCGGAAGACTTATAGAAAATAATAAGTGTGGAATGCTCGTTTTAAAAATCACCTTCTACCAATAGAAAGTTACGCATAAATTTTTCTTTTAAAATCAGAGGAAGAGTGTCCACATAATACTATATCATATACACTTCACCAAATATCACAAAAGGAACATGCATGACTAGATTATTGAAATTATCAAGAGTAAAGATTAGGAAGTTCGGACAGATTTGGTAGATCAACTTAGAAAATTAATATCTCTTGAACCCTTCATGAAAATACTTTGAAAATTTAACCACATACTCTAATATGGGTCTAAATTATTCAGTTAAAACAGTTTTAAAATATCATTAGCCAGTTGAGAGAAATAATTAAACATATGCAATTGTACAGTTTAAAAATCCAGAACAGGAGAGGGAGCTTTGAAAATTATTTATAAATTCCCTACTGTTCTAAAAACTACCAAATTTTATACCAAAGTATATAAGTGAGTTAGGAACATACTCCAAGTTAAATGGATTCATTTGAGTAAGAAAAACTTCATATATTGATGCATGTCCTAAAACGACTCAGCATGTGCACAGTTACGGAAATTAATTCATAATAAATTCGTGACTTGTCCAAATGATGCAAAAGACCTACCAAAATAACCCTAACAGAAAGACCTACAAATCTGAAAACTTTCATGCAATTCTAAACAGAAAGTATATTTAATACGGATTATCGAACAACAGGGCAGAACACAACATATAATTAACCGATAAGCATTATATAGAAGTTTGGCAAAAAGAGGAAATAAAATTCCTAATTATTATTAGATGCAATGTTCTTACTAATAAGATCCCCCGAGGGGTGGAAGAGTACGATAATAGATATCTAAGACGGTATCGAAAGTCTTTAAAATTAAACTATATAAGTAAAACAACATGGCTAAATTAAGAGCACACAAGATCCACACGCCTTCCATATGAACACATCCTCGATCCTCGAACTCGACTCCAACTTTACGACTCGTGCTCGGGATTGAAAGTACCTACAAGCATTTCAACACCTATATGAGTCTTTTGGACTCAATGAGAATTTCCGAAGAAATATCGAATACACATAGGCAAACAAGCATATATTTATGATATGTATATATGTATATATCACATCTCAAATCACACATATACACAATAAAAGCATTTCGATTTTACCTCAATCGTCATTTCATTGAGGAACTTTACCAATTTACCTTTACCTTCTCGGATTACCTCTTAGACCTTCCTTTCATCATTTCATAAGGAATAAGAGTAAATCCCTTACAAGGGAGTCGTCATTCTTTTGCACATACATTCATTCAAGTGCTCATACAACGTGTGAGAAAAATCATTTTCTTTAGTCGGATATCCTTTGGAAAAATCAAGTAAAACCATAGACAATAAGCCTTCATTTATTTGGAACCCGTTTCATAAGTGGAATCAAACCACACACTCTTCATCTCATTTTTGGGGTACCGGTCCCTCATACCCCGTGCTTATTCGATCTATGTTTTACAAAACTTTCCAATTTTAAAAACGTGCAAGTGAGGTTAGTACATATTTTCATTCATTTCAAGCAATTTGATTAGGTGTGTGAGAAAACATTTTTCGTTCGGATATCCTTTGAAAAATCAAGTAAAACCATAGACAATAAGCCTTCATTTATTTGGAACCCGTTTCATAAGTGGAATCAAACCACACACTCTTCATCTCATTTTGGGGTACCGGTCCCTCATACCCCGTGCTTATTCGATCTATGTTTTACAAGATTTTCGAACTTTAAAAACGTGCAATGTGAAGTTAGTATATATATTCTTCATTTCACATATTCAAAGTTAGCTTTCACATAAGCACACATATTTCCACATATTTCACAAAGGTCACATAATTTAGTCACAAAATCACAAAAGCAAGTAAGACACATAACAACTCAAGCAAAGAATATAGATCACATATTTACACATATAGCAAAACAACTCAAAGCATTCAGTTATTTATAATTACTATCTCCAAGTTTCATTAATTAAAGTTCAAGCCCTCTTTCTCGAGAGACTTGAAGTTTTCTTTCAAGTAGCACTAAATTTCCATTTATTTCATTTTCTTTCCAAAATATTCGAACCATCAACAATTCAATCACACAAAATTCCTTTTTTATTAATCTTATTCTCGAGTTTTATCTTCATATATTATCTTATTACTCATAGATCATAAACCATGGATCGTAAGCTTCCTCGACCCGAAGGGAGTACACTTACAACCGCGTAGGTCGATATATATATACACATAGAAAACCATGGATCGAAGTACTTTCTTACAACCGCGTAGGTCGATATATATATATACACATAGAAACATATACTTATATATATAGCACATATAGATTATAAATAAACCATGGATCAAGTACTTTCTTCGACCACGCAGGTTTACGAAAACCATGGATCGAAGTTTCCTTAAGATCACGCAGGTCTAGTATATATATACATAAATAAAATTACAATATTATTCTTAGTTCTTCAAGATTATATCATTTAAAGCTTAGATTCTTATATGCATGGATGATCAAAGCATAAATTAAACACAAAGTTTTATTTTCTTTCTCCTTTAGTTTTCGGTCACCACAAGAACATTGACAAGAAATTAAAGAGAAGAAAAATACTATTGGTGTTGAAGCACTTGTAGCAAGAATTCGAAAATTCTCACCTTAATCTCCTTAGAAATTTGGAAGGGTGTTATTTCCTTTCTACAAGGAGGAGAAGAAGAAATTTTAGAGAGAGAGGAAGAAGAAGCTTAGCTTCTTGAAATTTTCAAAAATGAAGAAAAGAAAGAAGATGAAGAACACTTACTCCTTTGGCCAAGAATTTTACTCTTGAAAGAGAGAATTTGGAGCTTTCCTACACTAAAATTTCGAAAATTGGGAGAAGAGGAGAAAGAGATTTTGATTTTTAGAATGTGTAGAGAAAAATGAGAAATAGATGAAGGCTTGGGTTGTATTTATAGAGTTGTGAGGGACTTGCATGCTTAATGATTAAGGAGTGGTCTTTTTGCAATTTAGGAAAACTTAGGAATTATCTAGAGGGACTTCTTTGCAATTTCATTTAACTCTCCAAAAGAAATTCAAAAAGGAAAAATCTTAATGCACATGGGCTCACCTAGACAAGGGTTGTACTCAAGGAAAATATTTGGTCATGTGTTGTACCATGGTCAAAATTGAGGGATGAATAGAAGGGATTTTCTATTTTTATTTAAGAAATTATGTGATTTAAAATTATCCTAACAAATAAGTTCTAGGAAACAAAGGAGTATAATTAATCTCTAGATTAATAATTAACTAAGATTATCAATTTAAATTCGTCCAAAATTATTTCGGATTAATGCATTCTATATGAAACTTCACCGGTTATCACATAAATAAAATCTTAAACTAATAAACGCACATAAGAAATAAAATCACGTTAATTAAATAGATGCTAATTAATGAAAAATTAAATTATCGGAGACGCGGGGTGTTACAAAATCAATAAGCAAATCCTAACCATAAAAGACTCTAAAATAATAAAAACATTATAAACCCTAAAGTAAAAACATTTTAAAACATTAATCTCACTCGCTTTCTCTTCTTCCAATCCTTTGTCTTGTACCTTGTGCGGATCGTATCAATTCGTCAGGTCTTCGTCTTCGTTTCTCCGTTCTCTCGCTCCTCTTCCTCCAAGATTTTGTTCCAGTAGTCTTTAATTCGTGCTTGGTTTGCCCTTAAATAGATGTCCCAACTTGGTAGAAGATTTTAGGTTTCCTTGTGTGATTAAAACTCCAAAATTGTCTCCAGCGTGTTTTCACACGGCCGCGCGAGAATTAGTGCAATGCTCCCACTGCCGCGCGAGAATCGCCGAAACCTTCTGCCCTCATTCTGCAATCGGCGCGGCCGCGCCAAAAATAGGCTAAATTTGGTACGGCCGCGACTTCCAATTTTCAGCATATTTTTGTTTTCTTCCGTTTTTGCCCGTTTTTGACCTTTTTTGGCTCGTTTCGTCCTTGGAACTCTCAAATCGTCAAGTTGTACTTAAAATACAATAAACCACTTATTAAGCATCATTAAATCAATAAAAGTATTCAAAAATCCTCGTAAGAAAGTATACATTGAGTGTAAAATATACACTCAACAAAGCTTCGAGAAATCTTTCACAAATTTGCGGTAGTAGCCGGCTAGTCCAAGGAAGCTTCAGATTTTCTATGTATTCTTCGGAATTGGCCAATTTGACACCGCTTCTATCCTGCTAGGATCGACGGAGATTCCTCTTTCTGAAACAATGTGACCAAGGAAAGCCACACTCGATAGCCAGAATTCGCATTTGCTGAATTTGGCGTATAACTGATGCGATCGGAGAGTTTGGAGTACAGTGCGAAGGTGTGCCATATATTCTTCTTGGGGTTTGGAGTAGATGAGAATTTCGTCGATGAAGACAATTACGAACTGGTCCAAGTATTGATGAAAGACTCGGTTCATAAGGTCTATGAAAGCTGCGGGTGCGTTGGTTAGACCGAAGGGCGTGACAACGAATTCGTGGTGGCCATACCGGGTTCTGAAAGCTGTTTTGGGAATATCGGATTCTTTGATTTTGAGTTGGTGGTAACCGGATCTGAGGTCGATTTTTAGAGATGACCGATGAGCCTTGGAGTTGGTCGAAAAGATCATCGATTCGAGGAAGAGGGTATTTATTCTTGATTGTGATTTTGTTGAGTTCACGGTAATCGATGCAAAGGCGAAGGAATCCCTCTTTCTTTTTGACAAAGAGAACCGGTGCGCCCCACGGGGAATGGCTGGGTCGAACATAACCCTTGTCGAGCAATTCTTGAACTTGGTCCTTCAGCTCCTTTAATTCCATCGGGGCCATACAGTACGGGGCTTTAGAAATTGGCGTAGCTCCGGGGATGAGGTTGATTTCGAACTCAATTTCTCGATCGGGTGGAAGTCCAGGAATGTCATTGGGAAATACATCGGGGAATTCTTGGACAGCTCGATTATCGGAAATTTGGGCTTTGGGATCAGATTCAGATTTCAGAATATACACTAAGTAGCCGGAATGACCCTTGTGAATAAGTTTGACTGCTTTGATCATGGAGATGATTGGAATCGAGGTTTTGGGTTGAATTCGGAATTTTAGGGTATTGCGGTTCAGAAGGGAAAGATAACCGTTTTTGAGGCACAATCAATTTGAGCTTTGAATTTGGTTGACCAGTCCATGCCTAGTACAACTTTGATGTTTTGGATTGGTAGGAGGATTAAATCAAAATTCATGGGTTGGGTGTGAACTTTGATCGGGCAATTGATTATGACTAGATTGGAGCACATTTCTTTGCCAGAAGGAATGAGAATTAGGTATTCGTGATTTAGTCGATTCGGTTCGAGATTTAAGTGCGCAATTATGTCCTTTGATATAAAGGACTGAGTAGAGTCGGAATCGATTAGAGCATATATTGGTTCTTCGAGGATAAATATGGTATCTGCTATCATAGACGGGTCTTGCTCGATTTGTTCTTGAGTCATGGTGAACACTCGACCGGGGACGTTCGGTGGAGGTTTTGGACAGTCTTTTACCATGTGTCCGGGCTGATGGCATCAGAAGCAATTCCTCGTTGCTTGTATGCATTCTCGGAAGTGACTCTTTTCATACGTTGGGCAGGTTGGCCTTGGCGGCGGTGGTCCGGTTGATTGGCGAAGGGGATGCGTTCATTTCCCTCGGAATGAGCGGTTGCCAAAGTCGTTCTTTTCCCATGGGCGTTGGAAATTTGGTGGCGGTCGGCGTTTGTTTGAATTTCTCCCTCGTCTTGGGCAGCCATGAGCGCTTTGTCCACAAGTTGGCGGAAAGTCGAGGCATCGGACATACGAGAATGTCTCTACGGATTTCGGGTTGGAGGCCACAAATGAAATGGTTCTTCTTCTCATCGGCATCTCAAGCGATGAATGGGGGGGAGTACGGGCAGCCTCTGAAATAATGGTTTTTGAGGTTTCAAAATAGTGGTCTATAAAAGTGGTCAAGCCATTATTGTAAAATATATTATTTTTATTAAAATAACCCAACAATACATAACATGGAAATATTAATTGTAGCTTTCTATACACATAGTAGAATATGTTAATTAGAGCTTTTTATTAAT
Organism: Erythranthe guttata; assembly: GCF_000504015.1. The sequence continues at coordinate 564,086 of NW_012193677.1, read as the reverse complement.
GTTGTAGAATAATTTTGGAAATTACATTGCAAAATCTAGTTATTTATTTTATATTTGTTACACTCAACCAAAAAAAATATATATATATATATATATATATATATATATATATATATATATATATATATATATATATATATATTCAATTTAAAGTATTATTTTATTAGAAGACATCTAAATAACTTCAACTATACCACTATTTCAAAACTGGATTAAGAAATGTATAGTTTTTTGAATATTTGATAAGACTTTAGAATATATTATAACATTGTTGTAATCATTTTTAATGACATAAATTCGACGCTCCGATTATCTCTTTCTAATAAAACTTTAGAACAATATTATTTTTGGGGGTCTCACACTAAAACTTTATTATTCATGAAAAGTGAAACTTCATACTCATGTGAATTTTATTAAACTGCATTTTTAGTATTTACTATTCTCCTCTCTCTCGCTCTCTTTTCACTATGTCGAAAAAATTGGGGATTGGAGCTTTGACAAAAGCATTAAGATCAGTTGGTAAATTATTTCATAGTATAAGAACCTCTTTTTGGTATTATTTTATTTCAAAAAGAAAAAAAAAGAAAAGAAAGTAAAAAGCCATGAATTAATTAATTAATTAATGAGTTATGTATTTATTTTATATATATATTATTTTCAGGTTTCGAAATTTGCCAAATATTCCTTTTTGGTATTAATTATTTTCCAAAAAAAAAAAAAGTAATTTTTTTTAATATAAATAAGTTCTTTATTTTTATTTTATTTTAATTCTTTTTCGGGTTACGAGCTTTGACAAAACCCCCCCTTTTCGCTATTAATTTTTTTCATATATATAAAAGTTGTCTATATTTCTACTTAATTTTTATTTGATGCGTTCTAGGTAGTAGCAGCAGCAGGAGCCGCACCCTTTCGGCTTCCTCTGATCCGGTTCCGCCCGGGTCCGACCCGAAGCCGGCGGATGAGGAGACGACACAGGAGGAGGAGGAGCAGCCGACTGAGGGGGATTCGTCCCATCAATGACAAGCCTCGTTCCGGAGTAGGAATAAGGCGCAATGCACTCGAACACGGTCGGCCATTTGCATATAGTCGTAAATTACTTCGAGAGACTTGATCCATTCTTCGGCTACGGCTGGATCGATACCACCATGGAATTCAGTGGGATTAAGAATGGTTTGGCTGTGGTCTTGGGGTTCATTAGGAGAAGCTCCTTGGTCGCCTCGGGTTATACGTCTTGCCATTACTTATATATTACTTTAATTAATAAGTAAAGCACATAAACACATAAGGTATTAAATTCACATAATTACCGAATGGGTCGAGTTTCACGTCTCGAATAGTCTTTATCATACGAGTTTCTATAAACCATGCTCTGATCCTGTAGCACCCCCTCTCATATAGGCGATAAATCGAACCGGTTTATCGGAATTACACTTATTTAGCGAAAGCATTTTGGATCTCGTAGTGAATTTAAAACTTAGCGAAATTGTTGCCATTTAAATTCCATATTTTTAAGTGCAAAACCATTATCATTTTCGAAAAACTTGTCTTGAAGGATTCTAGTCGGTTTGAATTCTTGTTTTCAAATAACTTTTTAAAGAAGGAATTTATTCGAGTGCTACACTATTCAAAAATCTTTTTATTATCAGTTCGAACTAGAAATCAGAGTTTTAGAAATATTTTTGGTGAGAATTAAAGACATAAATAAAACTAGCTATTTTATTATCATAAACGGATCGAGGTTCAAAACAAGATCCGTACCCAAAGAGTTCATTCCTCTAGTGAGGAACACGGTAACCAAAATAAACGAGAAGGAAATTGTTTTTATAATTATACATTACCAAAATGTATATAATTACGCATCGTTTATAAAACCCCCCGTACGAACTTCCAAAGAAACCCGGGCAAGACGTCGACACGCTACTCGATCCATTCCTACAGATCGGAGGATTGCTACTACTATTACCTACAATCAAAACTTATCTATATGAGCTATAGAGCCCAATAAGAAATTCGAGTAATTATCGAACTTTAGAAATAGTTTATATATATATATATATATATATATATATATATATATATATATATATATTATACGTCACTTTAATCACATTCATTCATCATCCAAGCACAACTCATTATTCGAATAAGCACACAAGTCACAGACCACATTATTTTCACGTAAAACACATTGTTATGCAAAAATGCCTAAAATGCCCTTGCATGAAAATTGTGTTAAAAAATCTTTTTCGTTTTATCGGATTCGTGAAAAATTAATTTCCATACTCGAACAATAAACCGTTACGAGCCCGTTCTTGGTGGATTCAAACCACCCTTCTTAACCTAGTTGGATACCGGTCCACCGTATCCGTTGTTTATTTAGCCAAGTATTTCGTTAATTTTTCAAACTTTCAAAAGCTCGCGAAGTACATGAATGCTAGACTTCCTAAATGGACACCTCGTGCAATTAACACTTAAACATCACAATTATCGCATAACTGCATAAGCATCTATAATTCACTTATCATAATATAGACTAATTAAATAGCCATTCATGTAACTCAATCACACACACTGCACACACGCGGTGCACGTACCTATAAACACCATACACACACACATACCATGCAACCATCATCATCAACACATATATTAATTAGCCAAATCATGCTTGTAAAGCAAAGGCATTTCTTTTCAAATTTTTAGACATTTAACTCACCTCAATAAATTCCAACACCATATTAAACATGTTCCTGCTGTAAATTAAAGTGTATAATTCCACGATTCATCATTATAGCACACCATGCCAAGAAGTAACAATTAAATCACAAGAACATCATAAATAGCACATAAACATTAAATTTTGAAATAATAGTAAAGGACTTCCAAAAACTCTAAAAATAAATTATAAAACTCTTAACTGATCAAGTTTCAAGATTCTGAAATTATTTTACAGTTTTAAAATTTTGTGAGTTTTTCGATAAATAAAAATCTAAAAAATGCTTTTCTTGACTAAAAAGTTGATTTCTTTCATAGATTCAAATAAATAATGAATCTTTCCCAAATAAAATTATTTACCACTTAATACTTCCTGGAAAAAACAATGTTTAAAACTAACTTGGAGCTGACCTTTTAAAAAATTACAGATTTGACCCAATAGTTTCTAGATTATATTTACACATGCAACCCACTAGAAGTTCAAAAATTCATTTTTTTAGAAACCCTTTCGAAAATCCGAAATCCTTACTTTGTAATTAATGGAAAACAGACTTGAAAACTTAACTAGAGCTGATCGTTTGAAAAATTGCAGATTTGGCCCCAAAATTTCTAGATTTATACATGCAACCCACTAGAAGTTCAAAAATCCATTTTTCTTGCAAAAACCTTGACAAATCCGAAATCTTCAAGAACTTAACCAAATAAAACTTTTATCTACTTATTATAAACATAAAAAAGACATGCAAGAACAAGAAATCAAAGATCAACACAACTTTTTCATTTTTCCCCAAAAAGCCCTAATTTTCGAAAATCTTTTGAGTCTTTTAGATAACCTTGAAAACCCTTTTTACTAATATTGATACCTTCTAATTGCAGCAAGAAATTGAAATTTCTTACCTTTATGGAATAGAAAATAAAAAGACTCAAGAAGGCTTCAAGAAATTCCACTATTATGGAGATGTGGATTTTTATGGAGTTCTTGGAAGAACTCTAGAGATATGGCTATGGAGCGGATTTGAGATGAAAATAGAACTTGAAATAATTGTAGTGGAAAGATGGAAATATGGATAATATTTTCTTGGTGGATTATGGTGGTGTTTGTTTTGGCCGAGAGAATAAGAGGAGAGAGAGAGAGAGAGAACTCTTCATATGCTTGGGTATGAATGGTGGTGGGGATGTTATGGTGGTGGTAATAAAAGGAGAGAGAAAGAGATTAGTCATTACTAATAGGAGATGGGTTGATACAATCCAGCCAATTACGTGAGGTAGTGCCGAGTTGGATGAAGGAGTTGATGACTTGGGCGAGCTGCATGTGCCAAGAGGACCGATTACGCGAGCTCGGGCAAAGCACATTGAAGCAGCCATGCTTAGCTTAGTAGAACACGAGCTCCAAAAGGAAGAATTGATGAGGTCTAGTTCAATCCCAGTTGAGCTTAATTCAAGCGAATTATCGGGTCAGATTGTGAAGCAAGCCGAGCTCAAGGACTTGAGCCCGTCTAGTCATCCAGCCGAGAAGACGTGACTTGGAAAAGATGATTACTATTTATTTCCGTATTTTATTATCGAAAAATTTATTTCTTGCTATTTAGAGTCCGATTTGGACTAAATTTAGTTTATTTGGTTATTTCCTTAGAATAGATAAGCTAAGATTTATTTTCCTTGTCAGATTAGGTCTCTTTGACACTTATAAATAGGTTGTTTTAGGGTCACTATTATTTGGATGTTTTTTTAAGTATTATTTTGAGAGATTAAAATTCTCCTTCGTTGTTCTTCAACAACTCTTCGGGATATTTTGCGAGTGGATTCTTGTGGATTATTCTTAGCAATATAGTATTGGTTTCTGATTCATTATAATCACGGGGTCAATACTTCCACCTTGATAATATTGGTTTCTAGCTCTCAATAGCTACGGGGTCAATATTCCGAATTCCGCCAATTGAATCCTTTATTTTTTGGAAGTTCCGTTCTTGCTTCCACATAAGATTATTGGGTCCCGTAACAAGTTCTACGGGGTTCGTATCAGTTGGTAACCAGAGCCAATTTCAAAAAAAGGTTTCACCTATCATTTTTTTTCATGTCTTTGTTTTGTTTTGTTTTGTTTTCGTTGTTCGATTTTTCGTGTCTTCTCTATCTCATCTTTTCATGAATTGTGTTGTCTAGAGTCTTTCGTCAAAAAAAAAAAAATCAAATTTTGCTTTTCTTTAAAGTTACTTCCAGCCCACGTTAGGGTTTGCTAGTAAAAAAAATTAAGAATAAAAAAACAATCAGAAATATCTTAGAAAAACCGGATACAACAAAAAGAAAAAAAAAAAGAAGAAGAAGAAGAAGCAAAATTCGAAATCCAACCAAGGAAAATTCCTTGTTAGGAGTTTTAATAGATTTGAGCAACACAAATCAAGTTTTAATAGACTTGGGCAACTCCTTGAATATCTCGTTTTCTTGTCTACCTTTCTTCTAATTGAATTCCACGTTGTTTCTTTGTTTCCTATCCCTTTTTGTTTCCTTTATCATAAATTCAAATTCCTCTTTTAGTTTCCTCCAAATAAATTCTGAATTAATCAAATACTATTTAGCTTAGAATAAAAACGAAATTTGACTTTATAAAAATTCTCGATTAGTTTCTTTAAAACTTTGAAGGGAGTTTACGAGTGAAAAAAGGCAAGAGAGTGTGAGATCAAAAGAGGGTAAAAGCCGAGTTGTGTGAAACACGAGTGAATTGAGTGAACATCATCTTGAGTGATACACGTGAGGGAGTGGTGAGGAAATTTTTTTTTCTTTAGCAATCTTTTGCAGTTCCAACAACATGTAAATGAATGGTAGTGGGGATGAAACGGACGGAGCCACGGATCAGCACTTCCAACGTCTGCATATAACCCTTCAAAGGATGCAAAATCAAAATCGATGAGTTGAGTAGGGTAAGACCAGCACCGGCGCCACAACTGCGGCAACCGATTCGTCAACCTGTTGTACGCCAAAGCGACGAATTGGAGTTCGATGAATAAGTCTTCGATGAAGAATCTGAGGCAGAGTCTAATACTTCTAGACGATGGCGTAGAGGACGAGGGAACAGAGGTGACAGATTTGACAAACCGAGGCGAGGTAATGTGGGACGAGAAAGAGATGAAGTTGATCGAAACCTCAGCTCGATCAAATTGAGTATACCGTCTTTCCAAGGGAAGAGTGATCCCGAGGCATACATAGAATGGGAAAGACAGGTTGAACTCGTTTTCGATTGCCACAATTATTCCGAGGAAAATAAGATGAAGCTTGTAGCTGTAGCGTTCACCGATTATGCTATCATTTGGTGGGATCAATTGGTAGTGACTAGACGCAGAACAGACGAACCTCCAATTCTTGATTGGGAGTCTATGAAGGCACTTATGAGACGGAGGTTCGTGCCCTCACATTATTATAGAGACTTACAACTGAAATTGCAAAGCTTGAAGAAATGTACTAAATCAATCAAGGAGTACTATAAGGAGATGGAGATTGCAATCATTCAAGCCAATATTGAGGAGGATCGAGAGGCCACGATGGCAAGATTTATTTGCGGGCTGAACCGGGATATTGCTAATGTAGTGGAGTTGCAGCACTACGTTGAGATTGAGGAGGTCGTTCATATGGCCATGAAAGTTGAGAGGCAGCTTAAGCGAGGAGCGAGAACAACAGCTCGGGCCGAGGCATCAAGCTGGAAACCGCGATGGAATCCTACTTCGAAACCCGAGGAGAAATCAACAACGAAACCTTCCAATGAACATCCAATCAATTGAGCACAACCTGAGAGAGGTAATACATCCTCACAACCACAACGAACACGTGATATGAAATGCTATAGATGCCATGGAACAGGTCATATCTCCACAGAGTGCCCTAACCGGCGAGCTAATGATTTTATTGGAGAACGGCGAGCTGGAGTCCGAGGATGAGGAAGAGTCAAATTAAAAAACAACACCTAAAGAAGGTGACGCGGTATACAAGTTGTTGATGGATTCACACTTGTTGTACTTCAAAGTCTCCACGTGTAAGCTGAAGAAGATGGTGACGTAATACAGCGAGAAAACATCTTCTATACACGCTGCCACGTTGAAAACCGAGTATGTGGATTGATAATTGATGGAAGAAGTTGTGTGAATGTAGCGAACAAGCTAATAGACAAGCTAGGGCTGCAAGTCACCAAACATCCGAGACCTTACAAACTTCAGTGGCTGAATGAAAGTGGCGAGTTGAGAGTGACGAAACAAGTATTGATTTCCATTAGTATTGGACAATATAAAGATGAGGTGATGTGCGATGTTGTGCCCATGCAAGCAAGTCATATCTTACTTGGGCGACCTTGGCAATTTACTAAGGATGGCAGGCGAATCACACTTGCACCTTTACCACCTCGCCTGGTGTTTGAGGTGCAAAATCAGATCAAGAAGTCCGTTGCTCCAAGTTCAAAACAAAATGAGAATGAACGTGTTAGTAGTAGTGGAGAGGTAAAACAAGAGAGTTTAGCCGAAGTGAGAAAAGAAAAAGAAGAGAGTCCAAACTTAATAAAGAGAGATGAGAGAAAAGTGAGCTTTTATGCAAAAGAAAGAAAGATTAAGAGTGCATGTAAGGGTGAGAGAACAATGATGTTGTTAGTGTTTAGGGAGTCCTATTTTTCTAATGCTAACCTTAGTTCTTTTTTGCCTAGTATTGTTATTTATCTTTTGCAGGAGTTCGATGATGTCTTTCCGGACGAGATGCCAACGGGGTTGCCACCAATTCGAGGGATGGAGCACCAAATTGATTTTATTCCAGGGTCCCAAATTCCAAATAGACCAGCTTACCGAAGTAGTCCCCAGGAGACGAAGGAGTTACAACGGCAATTGGACGACCTGTTAGCTAAAGGACATGTCCGAGAAAGCATGAGTCCTTGTGCAGTGCCTGTTTTACTAGTACCGAAGAAGGATGGGAGTTAGAGAATGTGTGTTGATTGTCGAGCCATCAACAAAATTACGGTAAAGTATCGACACCCCATTCCTCAATTAGATGACATGTTAGATGAACTACATGGTTCCATTATATTTTCTAAAATTGATTTGAAAAGTGGTTATCACCAAATTCGCATGAAAGAGGGAGATGAGTGGAAAACTGCATTTAAAACAAGCATGGATTGTATGAATAGTTAGTGATGCCTTCTGGTTTAACTAATGCACCAAGTACGTTTGTGCGACTTATGAATCATGTTATGCGATCTTACATAGGAAAAATTGTTGTGGTTTACTTTGATGATATTTTAGTACATAGCAATCATTTGCATGATCATGTTGAGCATTTGAGGTGTCTTAGAGTCCTTACAGTGAGAACAATTGTATGCTAATTTAAAGAAGTGTGATTTTTGCCTAGGTATGATAGTTTTCCTTGGTTTTGTTGTGAGTTCTAGGGGCGTTGAAGTGGATGCAGAAAAGGTTAAAGCTATTCGTGAATGGCCAACACCCAAGAACGCATTGAAGCAGCCATGCTTAGCTTAGTAAACACGAGCTCCGAAAGGAAGAATTGACGAAGTCTAGTTTGATCCCAACTGATCTTAATTGGAGCGAATTATCGGGACAGATTGTGAAGCAAGCCGAGCTCAAGGACTTGAGCCCGTCCAGTCATCCAGCCGAGAAGACGTGACATGGAAAAGATGATTACTATTTATTTTCGTATTTTATTATTGAACAATTTATTTCTTGCTATTTAGAGTCCGATTTGGACTAAATTTAGTTTATTTGGTTATTTCCTTAGAATGGATAAGTTAAGATTTATTTTCCTTGTTAGATTAGGTCTATATTCCGAATTCCGCGAATCGAATCCTTTATTTTTTGGACGTTCCGTTCTTGCTTCCGCATAAGATTATCGGGTCCCATAACAAGTGCTACGGGGTTCGTATCATGGGTAGTGGACAAGTGTAGTGGCTATGCCACGCAAAAAGAGGAGGTGACAAGTGGAAGAGGCATGCAAATATAATTCTCTTATTTATTTATTTATTTTAATTACACCACTTGCATCATACACATACGGTTTATATATTACATATATTATGCATAAGCATGTGAAGTATATATGTATAATGTATGTTATATATATATATATATATATATATATATATATATATATATATATATATATATATAGACTAGGTTAGGATATTAATTAGATGTAAATCACATAATCAATTACATTGTAGAAATTAAAATTCACGTAAACTAATTCATGTAGTCACCTAATTACGAAAATATTAAAATAAATCTATCAAACACATATTTACTTACGTAAGTCACATAATTAATTTTACGTAATAATATCACACAAGGACTTTTGAGTTAGGAAGATTAAATTCGGGTTTTAGGGTTTTGAAAATGTGGGGTGTTACAATCCCCCCCCCCCCTCACTAAAGAAATTGTGTCCTCAAAATTGCCCCCCTCACAAAAAAAATGAGTAACGCTAGCGCATTTCTTCCTCCCCTTCCCACGTATCGTTTTGCTTAAGGATTTTAACAAATCGAATGTCTCGGTTTCGAAAGGTTTTGGTTTTGGAATTGAGTATCTGTGATGGTATCTCTTCGTAGGATAAGTTAGGTTTAATTCGATAGGTTCCGTTTTCAAGATGTGGTCCGAACTACTAATATACTTTCGAAGCATTGAAACGTGAAACACAATGTGGTAGTTGAATAAATTAGGCGGTAGAGCTAGTCGGTAGGCTCGAGTACCAATTTTACTGAGAATTTCGAATAGGCCGTTAAAACACGGTGCTAACTTTCCCTTTTTCCCAAATCGCATAATTACTTTGAAAGGTGTCCCCTTTAAGAATATAGAGTCTCCTACTTGGAACTCTAAATCTCTTCTTCAAGTATTTACAGAGCTTTGTTGCCGATCTTGGGCGATTCGCATTATCTCTCGAATATTTTTGATTATTTCGACGGTTTGTTCGACTATGCCGGGGCCAAGAAATTTTCTTTTGCCAATCTCGTCCCAATGAAGTGGAGATCTACACTTGCGACTGTAAAGAGCTTGGTATGGCGTCATTCCAATTGATGAGTGGAAGCTATTGTTGTACGCGATACTGTAAAGAGCTTGGTATGCCGTCATTCCAATTGATGAGTGGAAGCTATTGTTGTACGCGATTTCGATTAGATGTAGACGGGATTTCCAATTTCCTCCAAAATCGAGAATACAAGGGCGAAGACGACCTTTTAGGGTTTTAATAGTTCGTTCGGATTGATCGTCGATTTGTGGGTGATAGGTCGTGCTGAAATCTAATCGCGTTCCGAGGGTTTCGTGTAACTTTTCAAGAATTTTGACGTGAATCGAGGGTCTCGATCGTAATTAATGGTGGCGGGGACGCCGTGAAGTCGGACTATCTCTCGGACGTATAGTTCGGCTAGCTTTTCTAGACTAAGGGTGTAACACCCCACCTTTTTTGAAACCCTAATCCCTAACCAAAATTCCATAACCCGAAAATACTTATATAAAAATTATTAGGAATTTATGTACATGACTAACTTAAAAATTATTAGGAATTTATGTACATGACTAACTTAATTGCTTTAAGTGCTTTATATGCTTAGATTAATTAATAATTATTATATGCCGATTTGCTCACATAATTATGTGCTCTATGTGCAAATAAATATTTATTTAATCTAATTAAATTTCCTAAGTGCTTTATAACCTATGCATAGTATAATACATGGCACGCATAATATATATATATATATATATAATACATGGCACGCATAATATATATATATATATATATATATATATATATATATATATATATGGGCAAATGACAAATAGGGCCACGACAAAGGCACTTAACTTAATATAAAGAGGAACATCCAACTTGTTTTTCAAATAAATCCAGTTCATTCAAACTTATTTGTAAATAAGGAAAATCATTTTATATATACCAAAATTACCCTAATTCATTGAAACTCAATTCGACTCCAATTTCATGATTTACACCCCAATTTAGCCAAATTTCACCAATTAACCAATTTTAACCATAATTTCAATTTTGACCTCAATTTTGACCCGCCACCACCAGAGACCGACGCTCAGCCGCCGTTGACCGCCGGTCTCCGGCGTTGACTTTTTTTTTTCATCGTTTTGTTTTTTCTTAAAAAAAATGTTTTAATTAATATTATTGTCTTGGCTGCTAAATTACAGTCTTTGGCAGTTATTTAACTGTCGGAGACAGCAATTTAACTGTTAGTTAAATTTTTTTTTCTTAATTTTTTTTAATTAATATAACTATCTTGGCTGCTAAATTACTGTCTCCAACGGTTATTTAACTGTCAGAGACAATAATTTAATTGTAAATTGACTTTCTTTTCTTAAAAAACATATTTTAATTAATATTACTGTCTTGACTGCTAAATTACTGTCTCCAACAGTTATTTAACTGTCGGAGACAGTAATTTAACTGTTAATTGACTTTTTTTTTATAATTAATATTACTTACTTGGCTGCTAAATTACTGTCTCCAGCAGTTATTTAATTGTCGGAGATAGTAATTTAACTGTTAATTGACTTTTTGTTTTCTTAATACAAATATTTTAATTAATATTACTGTCTTGGCTGCTTAATTACTGTCTCCAGCAGTTATTTAACTGTCGGGGACAGTAATTTAACTGTTAATTGACTATTTTTTTTTTGAAATTTTGTTTTTCCTTAAAAATAAATTACTTTAATTAACATTACTTTTTTTGCTACTAAATTACTGTCTGCAACAGTAATTTAACTGTCTGAGACAGTAATATTACTGTATTAATTAACTTTATCCCCTTCGCCTGCATTTTTATTGTCTTCGAGTATAATATTACTGTCTCCGACCGTAATATTACTGTCTCCGACCGTAATATTACTGTCTCATGCAGTAATATTAGTAATATTACTGTTCGGAAAAATAATATTACTTTCCCAGACAATAATATTACTGTATGAGATAGTATTTTAGCAGCCAAAACAGTAATATTGATTAAACTATTTTTTTTCTAAGAAAAAACAAATGTAAAAAAAAAAGAGTCAACGCCGGAGACCGGCGGTCAACGGTGGTTGACCGGCCAAAAAACAATTTCGGAAAAAAATGGTTTTCGAAAAAATAACAAAAAGTCAACGCCATAATCTGGCCAGAAAAAAAAAATTTCAGAAAAAAAATAATTTTCTGAAAAAATTAGGGCTTTTTGTGTAAAAACCGAACTCTTGTGCTAATCTTGCAATTGATGTTCTTGCATGTCTAATCCATGCTATAATATGTGATTCTAAGTAGTTGTGGTTAGAGATTTAATTATTTCGTATTTTTGGGAATTTTGGTGAAAGAAAGTGAGTTTTTAAAATTTTTGGGGTTGCATAAATCTATGAATCTTAAGGGCTAATCTACAATTTCTCAAAATTTCGGCTTGAAAAGTTTTTGAATCTTAAAATTTCAATAGGTAGCAAGTGGAATTTTATTTATTTGTCATTTTATCATGGTTTGGAACTAGTATTTGGTAAAAGAATCACTTTTTGGTTTAAACATCACTGGCATGGTATTTTAATTTTCAAAAATTCTATTTTTAATAAACCTGCAAAATTCTTTTTGCATCTAGACATTTAGTCAAATAAGAGTCATATAATTAAATTTGGGAATTTTTAGAGGTCACTTACTATTATTTCAAAATATTTGTTGTGCATGTGGCATAAATGGAACTTTTGTTCTTTAATCATTGTGCTTTGAGATTCTTAATATATTGATTGTGAGAATATGGATTTATGGCTTAAAACTCTGCAGCTGATCTATGTTAAGGGGCTGTGAGAATATGGATTGTGAGAATATTGATTGCTATGCTTGATTTCACCTAGATGTATATATATATATATATGTATGTGTGTGTGTGTGTGTGTGGTGTAAGTTATGTGTGTGACTGCCGTATATATGTGTATATTTGTATGTGTGAATAATTGTCGTGTGTTCGAGTATTCGCTGATTGATATTTGTGATGTCGTAAAATGGTCATTCTTCATGTTGGAGTCACATTTGTCCCATGGTCATGCATTAAATGATTTTATTTTAAAGAAACCAAAGGTTAATGAAATGCTTGGGTTGGATAAGTCGGGATACAGGGGGCCGGTATTCCAACCATAGTTACTATAGAAAATTGGTTGTTTGATTCCACCAAAAGAACGGGCTCAGAATAATATGCTTATCATCCAAGTAAAGAAGTTACCTTTTCACGGATCCGAACAACAGAAAATGTTTTCATTCATGTATTTGCACAAAAAAGGTAATTTGGTAATTTCGGTATTTGAGTCAATTTACGTGTTCAATTTAATTAAGTGTTTATTTGTGTCGTTTGCCGACGAATGGTAAGATGTGATGCTTCTCTCTCTCTCTCTCTCTCTCTCTCTCTCTCTCTCTCTCTCTCTCTCTCTATATATATATATATATATATATATATATATATATATATATATATATATATATATATAAATACGTAAAACCTATTTTAAATCCTCGTTATCCATTCGGATTTCTTACTGGGCTTAATAGCTCATATATATACTTTTTAATTGCAGATAGTAGTAGTAATCCCTCGCGGAATGGACCGAGTAGTGGATCAAAGTCTGGCCCGGAGCTTTTGACGATCGTACGAGGGGTCTATTAATTATGCTAGTATTATTTTGGTGATATAAACCAAAGACGATTTACTTATTTCCGTTTTTCCTAAACTCTCGTATTTCCTCGTTCGGGGGGAATGAACTCTTATTTCAGTACGGGCATTATTTTGAAACTTTAATATAATTGGTCCGCTTATTCAAGTAATTATTATTATTGCCCAAAACCTAATTTCGCCCATTTTTTCCGCCATCTCATACCTTCATCTCTGATTTTCCTCCCTTTCTCATACATCTTCTTTACTTCATGCCTCATCTTCTCTCTAATTTCGCCCAATTTAAACATCCACACGATTAACAAATCACAACTTTCAGATTTCAAATCCAACACAGCTTCTGGCAGTACAAAATATGGATTATCCATCGCTGCTAAGGTATTACCTCCGATTTAGGACTTACACCGAAAAAGAAAAAAACAATTCTCAAGATTGCCGCTAAGGTATTACCTTAATCGAATCTGCTTCAGATCATTGCCAACTTGAGGCAATGAAACGAATGTATTCAATACACCTGCCTCTACCAGTGCAACCCACTCATTCAAATTACATCCTTGATCTAAAAAAAATAGATTATAAATTAGTATGAGATAGCTTAAAACAATGTGGATTAGCCACTATGAAATCCTCTACAGAACATAGGTTCTGGAGATTTAGATAGAGAGAGAGTTACATCATAAAAAATCAAAGAAAATATGTGATTTGATTATTTTACTTTCCTCTTGCACAAGTCACAGCTCAGAAGTCGAAAAGGAGTGAGGAAAAAAAACTTTATCTCCTCTGTTTCTCTTTCTGATAAAAAAATGGTGAGGAAACGATCATCGAATCAGAGAAGCTGTTGGGATTTGTGGATTCTCGCTGCTGAAGAAGTACGAGAGAGGGAAGATAATTAAAGATGGAGGTATGAGATGGAGGGGAAATTGGGCGAAATTAGGTCTTTGGAAGGATATGCAAAGGAAAAGACGAAAAAACCCATGTACTTTCGCATGTGCAGCGTGCGTGCGTCGGAAAGTGGGAAGATTCGCCAGAATATTCCCTCCAGGTGGTTATGTGCGTCAAAAATGCATGTTTGGGTGCCACCGTGCAACTTTTTTTAGTCAAGGTGGCAAAGCGCAAAAACGGGCAAAGTCCAGGTGGCGAAATGCTATTAATCCTTATTATTGCCCAAAATCTTTACTCACCAAATGTTTTCCAAAACTCTAATTTCTTTTCAAACCAAAAATGAAACCTATAGTTAGATAAATGTAGCACTCGAATAAAATCCTCCTTTGTAAAAGTCATTTTTAAACGAAACATTTAGACGACTAAAGTACCCTACGAAAGTTTTTCGAAATTCTTAAAGGTTTGAAATATCCTAAGAAAGAGACTTTTAGTAATTACATTTTAGTCCTACTCTAATGTTTTAAAAATTTCAAAGAGGTCATTTTGCTTCCGCTATCTAAGTAAGTATTCCGATAAACTGGTTCGATTATCGCCCGATTAGAAGGGGGTGCTACAAACATATTTTCTAACGGTTTATAGTCGTTACATAGATATACTGCGTTAGAAATAAAAAGCGAAAAATTTCTAACGGATATATCCGTTAGAATAATTAAAACAAGTGTTAGAAAAATAAATATTTCTAACAGTTGTTAGCCGTTAGAAATATACTTGTAACAGACCCCATTGCAACACTTTTTCTGAGATTTCTAACGGACATGGCTGTTAGAAAAATTAAAATAAAATGAAAAAAAATAATATATATATATATATATATATATATATATATATATAAGGTTCACATGCATTAAAAAATAATATAATGTAAAGTATTCCATCAAATAGCAAACTCATTACATGAGTTTTGCATCATTTACATAAAAGTTGAATGGGAAGTATACAAAAAATTCGAAAAATTCGATTTCAATTGACCATTACAGTATACTCCCTATCATTCATGTACATTAACTATAAGACTTTCTATGACTCTTAATTAAACATAGAATATATAAACACAAATACTATTAACCAACTCTCAAGCCAAGTCACGTATCCCGTGAACAAGGTTGAATATCATAGATTTACTATCTACCAAACTCTCAATATCACCATCAGCAGATTGCCCCCAGTTCTGGTATTTGGAGCAATATGAGCTGCATAAGTTAGCTAAAGGAAGTTACGAAAAAAAAAAAAACCCTTCATGCTCAATAATCAACAAAAAAAATAAATTTTATTCCATTAAAATTGAATGTGGTAGTCTACAGAGGATCGAAGATAGAAATATTCTTGATATAGAACAAAAACAGCCAAGCTTATATGAAGCACATGTTTTCTTTAGTAAGAAGGGGAAAATATCTGCTCATGTTAAAAATTATGAGAAAAATAATGCAATTACCTAATATTGTAAGATAATGTTGAACGCCTTATCGTGTGGTGAAGAATGGATCCAAATCTACTGGATATGCTCTTTTACACGAATCATTAAAGAACTCGAACTTTAAGAGCGCCATACCACATGCCCGTAGGTTCACATACATAAAAACAAACTTGAAGCCCTTTATGAAGAAGACTAGTTAATCATTAGATTGTAATAAAAAATAAAAGATTTATCATTAGATTCCAACTCTGAATTGCTAGTGAAGCTATTTGTTTAAAATCAATCACATGGAGACCCTTATATCATAGATAATGGCATACCTAGGTTGCATGATAAAGTTCTTGATAATACGAGGATACAACTTTTTCCCTGCAAAAGAAAAGGAGGATAATTTATAATTGGTAGTGTATAATAGAAGTGCAACTTTGAAGTTCCACATTATTTATTTATGAAGAGCACATACAAGACATTCCGTCATTAAATTTCTCTCTATTTCGGTGCAAAATATCCGTTCCGTACAACTCCTTTTGAAAAAGACCAGAAACAATCTGATATTGAAAGGAGCTGCAATTCTAACCAATACAAATCAACAATTCTATTTCACAATGAACCATTTGCATAATTCAAATAAATAATCAATTCCATGACTTTCTTATTGATAGAAAGAGTAATTCATTAATTACGAACGGAAGACTACAAACTAAAAATTTACAACAAATTTTTGAAATAAAAATTGATTTGCATTATCACACCAAATAGAAAACCCATACATCACTATGTACGCAAGTCACCAAGGAAGTCAATGTCATTCATGTATGCCAATAATCTCAATTCCACGCTCAACAAGCACAATTATAAAAAATTAACAAAAATTAAAGTTCTAATTGAAAATCATACAATTCCTTACTCAAAATTTGAAGAACAAATCCAATTTTGGGCATTTAAACAAAAACGAAAACCCTAACTTGTGAATCAATAGTAGGAGATGAAAAACGAGGTACAGAGAGTAGTAAGAGGGAGATTACATAAATTTGATGAAATGGCTTGGTGGTGGGGCACACAAGAAAGGAAGGCCGGCGATGGTCGGGGTTGAGGCGACAGTTAACTCCTTTTCACATTGACGATGGAAGTACACAAGGCGCCGCAGAATGCCGTAGGTGAATGGGTGGAAATGAAATAAATATTAGAGGTTTTTTTTTGTTTTATTTATTGTTCTGATAATTAAATACATATATGCTTACAATTTCGATTTGTTTATTACTAACATATAAAATCCGTTAGAAATGTTTTCCCAACACTAACGAATATAGTAAAATTAATTTCTCAATTATAGTAACGGAAAAGTAATATTTCTAACGGATATTGACCGTTGCAAATATCTAACTGATATGATCCATTAGAAATCAGAAATTAGTGCCGTTAGGAATTCTTCATTTTGGTGTAGTGATAAACTCTCGTATTTCCTCGTTCGGGGGGAATGAACTCTTATTTCAGTACGGGCATTATTTTGAAACTTTAATATAATTGGTCCGCTTATTCAAGTAATTATTATTATTGCCCAAAATCGTTACTCACCAAATGTTTTCCAAAACTCTGATTTCTTTTCGAACCAAAAATGAAACCTGTAGTTAGATAAATGTAGCACTCGAATAAAATCCTCCTTTCCAAAAGTCATTTTTAAACGAAACATTTAAACGACGACTACGTACCCTACGAAAGTTTTTCGAAATTCTTAACGGTTTGAAATATCCTAAGAAAGAGACTTTTAGTAATTACATTTTAGTCCTACTCTAATGTTTTAAAAATTTCAAAGAGGTCCTTTTGCTTCCGCTATCTAAGTAAGTATTCCGATAAACCGGTTCGATTATCGCCCGATTAGAAGGGGGTGCTACAAAGGGTTATTTATATTGGAAGAAAATGAGCTGATTTAGTCAGTCGGTTAACGATCACCCAAATGGCATCGGATCCCTTTTTGGGTCTTCTGAAAAACTAGTATGGAATCCATCGTAACCGCTTCCGATTTCCACTCTTGAATTAAGTTCAATTGAAGTAAGCCTTCGGGTCTTTGGTGTTCCGCCTTCACTTGTTGATAAACTAAACATTCTAGGATGAATCGTGCCATGTCTTTCTTCATTCCGGACTACCAGTAGAGTTTCTTGATATCTTGGTACATCTTGGTTTCACCGGGATGGCAAGCGTACGCGGTTTGGTGAACTTTAGTTTGGATTATTCGGCGAACGTTTGGATCGTCAGGGGCATATATACGATGTTGGGATTGAACGAGTCCGTCCTCGGAGATTCGGAAGTTTGGATTTGATTTAAGGTTATTGCGAATTTTAAGAATTTGCGAAATCATTTCATTGAACTTATTGATTATCCCAAGTTAGGTTGGACTATGATGGCGTTAATTGATTTTTCGGCTAAGTACGTCGGCGACCATGTTAGTTTGACCGGGGTGGTTAAGTATTTCGCAAATGTAATCCTAGACTAGATTGAACCATCTTCTTTGCCTCATATTCAAGTATTTCTGAGTGAAGAAGTATTTTAAACTTTTATGATCGAAGAGTTTGGAGTATGGTGTGGAGGTGTGACATACGCTATTCTTTGTTTTGGAATAGATAAGAATGTCGTCGTTGAAGACGATTACGAATTGATCCAAATATTGATGAAAGACTCTGAGATCCATGAAAGCCGAGGGGGCATTAGTTAGACCGAAGGGCATAACAATGAATTCATAATGGCCATATCGGGTTCGAATTTTAGAATATACACCAAATAGTCGGAATGACCTTTGTGAATAAGTTTGACTGTTTTTATGACGGAGATGATTGGAATAGGGGTTTCGGGTTGACATCGAAATTTTAGAGTTACACCGTTTGGAAGAGGAAAAAGGATTGTTTTCGATGCACAATCGATTTTGGCTTTGAATTTGGTTGTCCAATCCATTCCTAGAATCATATTGAAATTTTGGATCGGTAGAAGGATTATGCCAAAATTCATGGGTTGAGAGTGGATTCTTATCGGACAATTAGATGTGACTAGGTTTGAGCACATTGCTTAGCCAGAGGGAATGGGAATACGATATTCATGATTTGTTCGAATAGGGTTGAGATTTAGGTGTCCAATTATTTTATCCGATATAAAGGAATGAGAAGAGACGGAAACTATTAGAGCATGTACGGGTTCTTCGATGATGATACATGTTATCATAGAAGGGTTCTACTCGATTTGTGCTTGAGTCATGGAAAATACGCGGCCGGGGGCACGGTTCTGGGTATTTGGACAATCTCTTGCCGTATGTCCGGGTTGACGGTATTGGAAACAGCTACCCGTTCCTTGCATGCGTTCTCCAAAGTGTTTTCCACATTTCAGACATAATGGTCTTGGTGGTGGTGGTGGTTTGATCGATTGCCGTACGGGCTGAATTTTTTTTTCTCGGGATTGAGGGTTGCCAAAGTTCCCCTTTTTCGACGGACGTTGAGCGATTTCTTGTGGTCGGCGGTTTTGCTGGATCTCTTGCTCATTTTGGGCAGCCATAAGGGCCTTGTCCACTAATTTTCAAAAAGTTGAAGCGTCGGACATACAGATATCTCTACGGATCTCGGGTTGTAAACCGCGGATGAAATGATTCTTCTTTTCCTCGGCGTCTCGAGCAATGAATGGGGCTTAAAGGCAGCCACGTTCAAAACGACGGATGTATTCGATCATTGGTAAGTCTCCTTGACGGAGTTCGAGGAATTCTTTGAGTTTGTGAGCTCGTAAATCTTTCGAGAAATATTTTTCGAAGAATTGGACTTTGAATTCGGACCATTGAAGATTTTCGAGATTTGTCCCTTCTTTGATTCCTTCCCACCAATGACGAGCCTCGTTCCGGAGTAGGAATATGGCGCAATGCACTCGATCACGGTCGGTCATTTGCATATAGCCGTAAATTACTTCGAGAGACTTGATCCATTATTCGGCTACGACTGGATCGATACCACCATGGAATTCAGTGGGATTCATTCTAAGGAATCCTTCGTATATAGCTTGAGGCGCGTTAATTTGAGGTTGGTTACGTTGGAGAATTGTTCGATTTGACGTTGGTGGTTTTGGGCTTGTTCTCGGATAAGGTTCGAAAGTTTAAGAATGGTTTGGCTGTGGTCTTGGGGTTCATTGGTAGAAGCGCTTTGGTCGTCTCGGGTTATACGTCTTGCCATTACTTCTATATTAATTTGCAATTAATAAGTAAAGAACATAAACACATAAGGTATTAAATTCACATAATTTCCGAATGGGTTGAGTTTCACGTCTCGAATAGTCTTTAAGCCCGTGAAGTTCATACGAGTTTCTATAAACCATGCTCTGATACCACCCCTGTAGCACCCCCTCTCATATAGGCGATAAGAAGAACCGGTTTATTGGAATTACACTTATTTAGCGGAAGCATTTTGGATTTCGTAGTGAATTTAAAACTTAGCGAAACTGTTGCCATTTAAAATCCATATTTTAAAGTGCAAAACCATTATCATTTTCGAAAAACTTGTCTTGAAGGATTCTAGTCGGTTTAAATTCTTGTTTTGAAATAACTTTTTAAAGAAGGAATTTATTCGAGTGCTACACTATTCAAAATCTTGTCATTATCGGTTCGAACTAGAAATCGGAGTTTTAGAAATATTTTTGGTGAGAATTAAAGACATAATTAAAACTAGCTATATTATTATTATTATAAACGGATCTAGAATAAGGTTCAAAATAAGATCCGTACCCAAAGAGTTCATTCCTCTAGTGAGGAATACGGTAACCAAAATAAACGAGAAGCAAATTGTCTTTATAATTATACATCACCAAAATGTATATAACTATGCATCATTTATAGAACCCCCCGTACGAACTTCCAAAGAAACCCGGGCAAGACCTCGACACGCTACTCGATCCATTCATGTGGAGGATTGCTACTACTGTTACATACATCAAAAGTTATCTATATGAGCTATAAATCCCAGCAAGAAATTCGAGTAATTATCGAACTTTAGAAATAGGTTATATAATATATATTGATATGCCTAATTGGGTCAACCCAATGGACTTACAATTTATTTATCTACTGGGCCACGAGCCCAATATTGAAGACCAATAGCACCGAGGCCCAATCACCTTCAGATAAGGTTTGGGTCCAACGATCTCATCTAAGGTATAAATAACGATATAATTTATTTATTAAAGGGAGGCCTATTATCCAAATAATACTAGGAGTCATATTCTCTCAATTACTTCTACTATCCCCACGTCTAACTTGAGCGTCGGAGGGGTTTCCGCCGGAGCAACCCCCGGCCTAGTTCACGTGTTCTCTCTTCGCAGGTATCTCAGGGCCATCTAGCACGTGAGCAGTGATCTACTTTGCTCTCCCAGCTCAACTACTTGAGTTGATCTATTTTTAGCATCATCATTTTGGCGCCGTCTGTGGGAAGACAGACATAATCACGTAGCGCGCACGATGGCCTTGAGACATTTGCCCAGGGGGAGTGTGACACTGCTGACGACCTCCCACCTCGTGGAGGCTCTGGCTTGCCACTTCCTCCTCCATGTGCTCGGGATCCACCACGAGACCTTCCTCGGATGTCCCACCAGATCCTCAACAGGATTCACTTCTTCCCGCCCCTCGATCGGTTCAGACAACCGACGAGGCCCTTCAATGCTAGCATGGGTTATAGACTCCCTTGGGGCTTACATCTGCCCCCAAAATATTTCGTTCGCCAAGGGTTATCGACTCCCTGGGGGCTTACCTCTGCCCCCAAAATATTTCGTTCGCCAAGGGTTATCGACTCCCTAGGGGTTTACCGTTCCCCATAAACATTTCGCTCGCCAAGGGTTATCGACTCCCTGGGGGTTTACAATGCCCCCAAAATAGTTCGTTCACCAAGGGTACGTGATCGCCTCATCATAAGTTGGGGATTATCCCACCCCAAGGTTAGGCATCTCATCCCAAGGGTACGTGATCGCCTCATTCTAAGTTGAGGGTTATCCCAACCCAAGGTTAAGCATCTCATCCCAAGGGTATGTGATCGCCTCATCCTAAGTTGGGGGTTATCCCACCCAAGGTTAGGCATCTCATCCCAATGGTACGTGATCGTGTCATCCTAAGTTGGGGGGTTATCCCACGCTAAGGTTGGGCATCTCATCCCAAGGGTACGTGATCACCTCATCCTAAGTTGGGCGTTATCCCACCCCAAGGTTGGGCATCTCATCCCAAGGGTTCGTGATCGCCTCATCCTAAGTTGGGGGTTAATCCCACCCCAAGGTTGGGCATCTCATCCAAGGGTTCGTGATCGCATCATCATAAGTTGGGGGTTATCCCACCCCAAGGTTGGGCATCTCATCCCAATAGTTTGTGATCGCTTCATCCTAAGTTGGGGGCTATCTCACCCAAAAGTTGGACATCTCATCCCAATGGTTGAACATCACCCTAACTTTTCAACCCAAGCGGGGCACACATCCCATCTCAAGAGCCGGATATGGTATTTCTACTAAAAAAAAGAAAAAATAGAATATCCTCAAGGGTGGACAAACAAAAAAATATTACAAGAAAAAAGCGTGGTTGCTCTAAAACGTGCGCCTCGATCCATGCGAAGGAGCTAAAAAAAAACAATATGCAAATGCGCGGAAACAACAGCGCGCGTGGAAGACACGCACCAATCGCACGGCCTCGATCCCCGCGCGCGCAGAAAAGCAAAAAGAAAAAAATAAAAAAAATAAAAATAAAAATAATAAAAATAAATGAGAGACATAAAGGTGAGTGAGCAGCATGTGCACGTCACATCACCTGCAACATCCTTTATCTCTCCAGCATTTAAGGCGCGCGAACTCCAACGCGCTGCAGCCCCTTGCCATTTCTCTCTCCTCGTCTCGGGCTGCGGGCACGGCTCCTCATCACAAATTTTCGCGCGGCTTCGATCGCGCGGCTCCGACCGCGCGGCTCCGATCGCGCGGCTCCGATCGGCGGCTTCCTCCTCACATGGCGGCTGCGCGGCTACAATCGCGCGGCTTCCCTTCTCCCCTCCATCCAATCGCGAGAATTTTAACGCGCTCCACCAAATCCTTTCCGGATTTTTACGCGTTCCACCAAATTGCGCCCATATTTTTACGCGATTCACCAAATCGCACACGAATTTCAACGAGCTCCACCAAATTGCGCGCTCACTTCAACGCATCTCACCAAATCGTGCACGCTCTCCAAGGGATAAATACAAATTATTATTTCTCCACGCCACGCCAACGATTAACGGAACACTACAACATCGATCTACACTCGACACGATTCAGTACCCTTCTCGACTTATCTCTCACATCGAATCGAGAGCGGGGGGCTTGCGAGACAACTCCCACGAGGAGCCAACTAGCTCGGTCCTACAACCCATTGTGAGGCAACTCCCACGAGGAGCCAACTCCCTCGGCACTACAACCCGCAGCGAGACGACTCCCACGAGTAGCCAACTCGCTCGGCACTACAAATCCAACCTTAGAAACACTTAGAGATATTATGAGAATCTATATAGCCTGGCCAGCTTGATTACTCAAATTTCTCTACTTGTTTTTCGACGGAACGTTTATTAAAACGTGGCCACGGTCCAAACATACTTACGACCCACGAGGTCTAACAAGGGGCACGATCCCCATAAAAAAAATCTTGAGAGCTTGATCCACTCATCAAGTACATCACGCACAAGGCTATATGTAAACACATACAAGCAACGCGTCAAACCATTGACAACGTCAATAAATAAACAACTCCCACGAGGAGATAACAACACCGACGACTCAAGTAACTTACATGGCGACATTTTGGTCGCGCTACGCGCCAACGCGCCTTTACTCCCCTCCGACACACGCTCCAACGCGTTTTCGCACACCATCTTGCGATACGCCAACGAGCGACTACTACACTTTTTACTCTCGACACGATCTGTCACCCATTTCGACATGGCCCCCACGTCGACTCGAGAGTGGGGGGCTTAATGATATGCCTAATTGGGTCAACCCAATGGACTTACAATTTATTTACCTACTGGGCCACGAGCCCAATATTGAAGACCAATATCACCGAGGCCCAATCACCTTCAGATAAGGTTTGGGCCCAACGATCTCATCTAAGGTATAAATAACGATATAATTTATTTATTAAAGGGAGGCCTATTATCCAAATAATACTAGGAGTCATATTCTCTCACTTACTTCTACTATCCCCACGTCTAACTTGAGCGTCGGAGGGGTTTCCGCCGGAGCAACCCCCGGCCTAGTTCACGTGTTCTCTCTTCGCAGGTATCTCAGGGCCATCTAGCACGTGAGCAGTGATCCACTTTGCTCTCCCAGCTATATATATATAATATTATACGTCACTTTAATCACCTTCATTCATCATCCAAGCACAACTCAATATGCGAATAAGCACACACGTCACAAACCACATTATTTTCACGTAAAACACATCGTTATGCAAAATTTCTAAAATGCCCTTGCATGCAAATTGTGTAAAAAAACTTTTTCGGTTTATCGGATGCGTAAAATATTAATTTTCATACTCGGATAATAAACCGTTACGAGCCCATTCTTGGTGGACTCAAACCACCCATCTTAACCTAGTTAGATACCGGCCCACCGTATTCGTTGTTTATTCAGCCAAGCATTTCGTTATTTTTTCAAACTTTCAAAAGCTTGGAAGTACATGAATGCTAGACTTTCTAAATGGACACCTCGTGCAATTAACACTTAAACATCACAATTATCACATAACTACATAAGCATCTATAATTCACCTATCATCATATAGACTAATTAAATAACCATTCATGTATCTCAATCACACACACTGCACATATGCGGTGCACGTACCTATACACACCATACACACACACATACCATGCAACTATCATCATCAACACATATATTAATTAGCCAAATCATGTGTGGTATAAAGCAAAGGCACTTCTTTTCAAACTTTTGATGAGTTTCTTGTCACTTTTAGACATTTAACTCACTTTATATTCTAACAAAATAGTAAACATGTTCCTGGTGTAAATTAAAGTGTATAATCCCTTGATTCATCATTATAGCACACCATGCCAAGAAGTAACAACTAAATCACAAGAACATTATAAATAGCAGATAAATCATTAAATTTTGAAATAATAGTAAAGGAATTCCAAAAATTCTAAAATTAAATTATAAGACTCTTAAAGTTTCAAAATTCTGAAATTATTTTACAGTTTTAAAATATTTTGAATTTTTTGATAAATAAAAATCTAAAAAATGTTTTTCTTGACTTAAAAGTTTGTTTCTTTCATATATTCAAATAAATCATGAATATTTCCCAAATAAAATTATTTACTACTTAATACTTCCTGGAAAAAAACAAGTTTAAAACTAACGTGGAGCTGAACGTTTAAAAAATTACAGATTTGACCCAAAAGTTTCTAGATTTACACATGCAACCCACTAGAAGTTCAAAAATCCATTTTTTTCGACACCCTTTTGAAAATCGGAAATCCTTACTTAGTAATTAATGGAAAACAGAGTTGAAAAGATGGAAATATAGATAATATTTCTTGGTGGATTATGGTGGTGTTTGCTTTGGCCGAGAGAATAAGAGGAGAGAGGGAGAGGAGCACTCCTCATATGCTTGGATATGAATGGTGGTGGGGATGTTACGGTGGTGGTAATAATAGGAGAGAGAAAGAGATCAGTCATTACCAATAGGAGAATTGGTAGTGGACAAGTGTAGTGACTATGCCATACAAAAAGAGGAGGTGACAAGTAGAAGAGGCATGCAAATATAATTACCTTATTTATTTATTTTAATTACACTACTTGCATCATACACACACGGTTTATATATATACATACATTATGCATATGCATGTGAAGGTATATTGTACGTATGTATGTATGTATGTATGTATGTATGTATGTATGTATGTATGTATGTATGTATGTATGTATGTATGTATGTATGTATATGCCTATATATATGTGTGCTAGACTAGATTAGGATAATAATTAGATATAAATCACATAATCAATTGCATTCTAGAAATTAAAATTCACGTAAATTAATTCATGTAGTCACCTAATTACGAAAATATTAAAATAAGTCTATATAAGCACATACTTACTCACGTAAGTCACATAATTAATTTCACGTAATAATATCACACAAGGATTTTCGAGTTAGGAGGATTAAATTCGGGTTTTAGGGTTTTGAAAATTTGGGGTGTTACAAAAATGGTATGATTTTAACAATAATTTTATGTTGTAATAATAAATATGAAAAAGTATATAAATTTACATAAAATAGAGAAAAAATAAAAAAATGAAGGGTTAAAACTTATATTTACACAAGATTGCGGGCCAATATTTTTTTTTTTAATCCCCTCCCCCCACTCTTTCTGCCCCCGGTGGTGGTGGTGGTGCTGGAAGAGGGCAGCAAGACATTGATGGACAACTTTTAACCTAAGGAACAATGTTGTCGAATATACAATTGTAGTAATATGGACCAATGGAGTTGATAGTGAAACTCGCGGGTCCCACGTAGGGGTGTGAACGAGCCGAACTCGCCTCTTTTGGCAGGTCCGAGCTCGAGCTCAAGCTCATGTCCAATTGGTCGAACTTGAGCCCAAACTCATTTTGTTGGTTTTCTTTTTTTTTTTCAAATATTTTTATTATTATTTTACTATTATTAAAAATTATTTAAAAAAAACAATTGCAAAATAAACAATAAATTATAATTAAATATATTTTTTTGAATATTTTTTTATTTTTATTTATTTCTATGATATTATACATTATTTAAATAAAAGATAATATATAAAAAAACAATAAAAAATAATAAATAATAAATAAGGCATGCGAGCCTGCTCTCATGAACAAATAAAACTTGGCTCCAGCTTGACTCGTCAGAAAGCTTGAGCTTGCAAGCTCGAGCTCGAAATACTCAAGTCCAAGTTTGAGCTTTTTTCGAGCGCTTATCGAGCTCAAAAGTCGGCTCGGCTCTTTTACCACCCCTCGTCTCACGATAGCGAATGCAATTTTTTTTGTTATTTACTTTTTCAGAAAAAAAAATGGTGAATTATGCAATACACCCCTCAAATGAAAAACATTTTGAACTAAACTCAATTGACTTTTAAAGACTTTTCCTACATCGAATTCTCATTCCCTCTGGCAAAGAAATGTGCTCCGATCTAGTCATAATCAATTGCCCGATCCAAGTTCACACCCAACCCATGAATTTCGATTTAATCCTCCTACCAATCCAAAACTTCAAAGTTATACTAGGCATGGACTGGTTAACCAAATTCAAAGCCGAAATTGATTGTGCCTCGAAAATGGTTATCTTTCCCCTTCCGAACGGCGAAACCCTAAAATTCCGAAGTCAACCCCAACACCTCGATTCCAATCATCTCCATGATCAAAGCAGTCAAACTTATTCACAAGGGTCATTCCTTGGATATTCTGAAATCTGAATCCGATCCCAAAGCCTAAATTTTCGACATTCGAGTTGTCCAAGAATTCCCCGATATATTTCCCGATGACATTCCTGGACTTCCACCCCATTGAGAAATTGAGTTTGAAATCAACCTCATCCCCGGCGCTACGCCAATTTCCAAAGCCATGTAGTCACCTAATTACGAAAATATTAAAATAAGTCTATATAAGCACATATTTACTCACGTAAGTCACATAATTAATTTCACGTAATAATATCACACAAGGATTTTCGAGTTAGGAGGATTAAATTCGGGTTTTAGGGTTTTGAAAATTTGGGGTGTTACAAAAATGGTATGATTTAAACAATAATTTTATGTTGTAATAATAAATATGAAAAAGTATATAAATTTACATAAAATAGAGAAAAAATAAAAAAATGAAGGGTTAAAACTTATATTTACACAAGATTGGGGGCCAATTTTTTTTTTTTTTAATCCCCTCCCCCCTCTTTCCGCCCCCGGTGGTGGTGGTGGTGGTGGAAGAGGGCAGCAAGACATTGATGGACAACTTTTAACCTAAGGAACAATGTTGTCGAATATACAATTGTAGTAATATGGACCAATGGAGTTGATAGTGAAACTCGCGGGTCCCACGTAGGGGTGTGAACGAGCCTAACTCGCCTCTTTTGGCAGGTCCGAGCTCGAGCTCAAGCTCATGGAATTCCTTATTTTTTGGCTCGAGCTCGAGCTCATGTCCAATTGGTCGAACTTGAGCCCAAACTCATTTTGTTGGTTTTCTTTTTTTTTTCAAATATTTTTATTATTATTTTACTATTATTAAAAATTATTTAAAAAAAAAACAATTGCAAAATAAACAATAAATTATAATTAATTATATTTTTTTGAATATTTTTTTATTTTTATTTATTTCTATAATATTATACATTATTTAAATAAAAGATAATATATAAAAAACAATAAAAAATAATAAATAATAAATAAGGCATGCGAGCCTGCTCTCATGAACAAATAAAACTTGGCTCCAGCTCGACTCGTCAGAAAGCTTGAGCTTGCAAGCTCGAGCTCGAAATACTCAAGTCCAAGTTTGAGCTTTTTTCGAGCGCTTATCGAGCTCAAAAGTCCGCTCGGCTCTTTTACCACCCCTCGTCCCACGATAGCGAATGCAATTTTTTTTGTTATTTACTTTTTCAGAAAAAAAAAATGGTGAAATATGCAATACACCCCTCAAATGAAAAACATTTTGAACTAAACCCAATTGACTTTTAAAGACTTTTCCTACATCGAATTCTCATTCCCTCTGGCAAAGAAATGTGCTCCGATCTAGTCATAATCAATTGCCCGATCCAAGTTCACACCCAACCCATGAATTTCGATTTAATCCTCCTACCAATCCAAAACTTCAAAGTTATACTAGGCATGGACTGGTTAACCAAATTCAAAGCCGAAATTGATTGTGCCTCGAAAATGGTTATCTTTCCCCTTCCGAACGGCGAAACCCTAAAATTCCGAAGTCAACCCCAAAACCTCGATTCCAATCATCTCCACGATCAAAGCAGTCAAACTTATTCACAAGGGTCATTCCTTGGATATTCTGAAATCTGAATCCGATCCCAAAGCCTAAATTTTCGACATTCGAGTTGTCCAAGAATTCCCCGATATATTTCCCGATGACATTCCTGGACTTCCACCCCATTGAGAAATTGAGTTTGAAATCAACCTCATCCCCGGAGCTACGCCAATTTCCAAAGCCCTGTACCGTATGGCCCCGATGGAATTAAAGGAGCTGAAGGACCAAGTTCAAGAATTGCTCGACAAGGGTTTATGTTCGACCCAGCCATTCCCCGTGGGGTGCACCGGTTCTCTTTGTCAAAAACAAAGACGGATCCCTTCGCCTATGCATCGATTACCGTGAACTCAACAAAATCAAAACCAAGAATAAATACACTAGATCTTCCTCGAATCGATGATCTTTTCGACCAACTCCAAGGCTCATCGGTCTTCTCTAAAATCGACCACAGGTCCGGTTACCACCAACTCAAAATCAAAGAATCCGATATTCCTTAAACAACTTTCAGAACCCGGTATGGCCACTAGGAATTCGTTGTCATGCCCTTCGGTCTAACCAACGCACCCGCAACTTTCATGGACCTTATGAACCGAGTCTTTCATCAATACTTGGACCAGTTCGTAGTTGTCTTCATCGACGACATTCTCATCTACTCCAAAACCCAAGAAGAACATATGGCACACCTTTGCACCGTACAACAAACTCTCCGATCGCATCACCTATATGCCAAATTCAGCAAATGCGAATTCTGGCTATCGAGTGTGGCTTTCCTTGGTCACATTGCTTCATAAAAAGAAATCTCCATTGACCCTAGCAAGATAGAAGCGGTGTCAAATTGGCCAATTTCGAAGAATACAAAGGAAATCCGAAGCTTCCTTGGACTAACCGGTTGCTACCGCAAATTTGTGAAAGATTTCTCGAAGCTTGCCTCTCCACTCACCCGATTAACTCGAAAAGACATCAAGTACCAATGGGCGCTCGAATGCGATGCCAATTAAGTACTCGACTCACCTCGGCACCAATTCTCGCACTACTAGAGAAAGTCGGAGAATTCATAGTCTACAGCGACGCCTCGAAATTAGGATTTGGCGCCGTACTCGTGCAAAATGGGAAAGTCATTGCCTACGCCTCACGAAAACTCAAAGAGTACGAACACAATTATCCAACGAACGACCTCGAATTAGCCGCCGTCGTTTTCGCACTCAAGATCTGGCGACACTATCTCTATGGTGAAAAGTGTACCATCTACACCGACCACAAGAGTCTGAAATACTTCTTCAGTCAGAAGGATTTGAACATGAGGCAAAGTAGATGGCTCGAACTAGTCAAATATTACGACTGCGAGATACTCTACCACCCCGGCAAAGCAAATGTGGTTGCCGACCAATTAGCCGCAAATCGATCAACGCCCTCATAGTCCAACCTAAGTTGGGAGAATCAATCAAATCCGCCCAACAAAATGATCCGAAAATTCTCAAAATTCGCAATAACCTCGAATCCAATCTAGAATTCCGAATCACCGAAGAAGGTCTCGTTCGATTTCTAAATTGCATCTACGTCCCCGACGATCCAAATGTTCCCCGACTAATCTTAACTGAAGCTCACCAAACCACGTACACTTGCCACCTCGGAGAAACCAAGATGTACCAAGATCTTAAAAAGATCTACTGGTGGCCTGGAATGAAGAAAGACGTGGCCCGATTCGTCGTCGAATGCCTAGTCTGCGAGCAAGTCAAAGTGGAACATCAAAGGACTGGAGGTCTACTTCAATCAAACCTAATTCCGGAATGGAAATGGAAAGCTGTTACGATTAACTTCGTGCAAGGATTTTCGAAGACCCAAAGGGGATCCGACGCCATTTGGGTGATTGTTGACCGACTAACCAAAACGGCTCACTTTCTTCCGGTCCGAATGACCTTTAGTTTAGAGAAGCTGACCGAACTATACGTCCGTGAAATAGTCCGACTCCACAGCGTCCCCGTCTCCATTATTTCCAGCCGAGACCATGGATTTACGTCAAAATTCTGGAAAAGTTTACACGAAACCCTTGGAACACAATTAAACTTTAGCACCGCCTATCACCCCAAAACTGATGGCCAATCCGAACGAACTATCAAAACCCTAGAAGACCTTCTCCGCGCTTGTATTCTCGACTTTGGAGGAAATTGAGAATCCCGCCTCCCACTAATTGAATTCGCGTACAACAATAGCTTTCACTCATCAATTGGAATGGCACCCTACGAAGCTCTTTATGGCCGCAAGTGTAGGTCCCGGTTCATTGGGACGAAATTGGCGAAAGAAAATTCCTTGGTCCCGACCTAGTCCAATAAATCGTCGAAATAATCAAAAATATTCGAGAGAAAGTGCTAATCGCCCAAGATCGGCAACAAAGCTATGCCAACACTCGAAGGAGAGACCTCGAATTCAATGTCAGAGACTCCATATTCTTAAAAGTGGCACATTTCAAAGGAATTGTGCGATTTGGGAAAAAGGGAAAATTAGCACCGCGATTTATTGATCCATTTGAAATTCACGACAACATTAATACTCGAGCCTACCGACTAGCCTTACCACCCCATTCATCCAACTTTCACAATGTCGTTCACGTTTCCATGCTTCGGAAGTACATTCGCAGTCCATACCACGTATTGAAAATCGAACCGATCAAACTAAACCCTAATCTTACCTATGAAGAGAAACCTTCCCAAAAACTTGATTCCAAAACCAAAACCCTTCGAAAACGAACCCTAAAATTCGTTAAAATCCTTTGGCAAAACCATACACCCGAAGAAGCCACGTGGGAACGAGAAGAAGAAATGCGCGAACTTTACCCCCAAGTTGTTCAGGTAACAATTTTGGGGACAAAATTTCTTTAAGGGGGGAAGATTGTAACACCCCACGTTTCCAAAACCCTAAAACCCAGAATTGATATTCCTAACTCGAGAATTCTTAGGTGATATTATTACGTGATATTAATTATATGACTTACGTGAATAATTACATGCATTATTTGATTATTTGAAATGGTGATTACATGAAATTCATTTGTGAAATTCAAGAGTATATATGAATTATGTGAATTACGATCTAATTATGTGGCTTATGTGAGTAATTACATGTCTTGCTTGGTAGATTACTTTTATATGTTCGAAATTTGGTGAATTATGTGAATTATATTTTATGCTATAGTACTAAAGTGTGATTATATAAATATATATATATATATATATATATATATATATATATATATATATATATATATATATATATATATATATACTATTACATGCATTATATAGATTTGAGTATATATATATGTCTGAATATGTGTGTATGTGAGAGTGCAAGTTGTGCTTTATTTTAAATAAATAAATTAAGGAATTTTGCATGCCTTTCCACTTGGCATTTAGCCATGATTAGCACTAATCCTACACTCCACCTTACTTAGTAAGATGAAGAGAAACCCTTCATCTTTTATCTTTCAACACATAGCCACTTATTGTTCATCTCCTCCTCTCTCCACCGAAGCCACCACCTCCACCGTCGACCTCCTCTTCTTCCACCTCTACTTCAAATTTTCAAGAAATCCCAAAATAAAAAATGAAGGTCCCCTATTTAACCCTTGCTTTAGATTACACCAAAAACACCATCAAGACTTCTTGCCTACACATGGGAGATAATAACACATCCTTCTTAGAAGCTCACACCATCTCCTTCACAATCAAAGTTGTTTGGCTGGACTTCGGTATTTGAAAGCTCTCCCCTTCGGTTGTTTTTCCTTTCTTCGGTTATAAGGTAAGAAATTTCTATTTCTCGCTGCAATTAAAGGGCGTCAATAGTATCAAAATGGTTTTCAAAATTTCTTAAAAGATTTCGAGAGATTTCGAGAAAATTAGGGCTTTTTGGGGAAAAAAAATGGAAAAGATATGTTGAGTGTTGATTTCTTGTTCTTGCATGCATTATTTGTGTTGATAGTGGGTAGGTACAAGTTTTACTGGCCAAAAGAATTGAAAATTTCGGATTTCAAAAAGGGGTTGCAAGAAAAATGAATTTTTGAACTTTTATGGGGTTGCATGTGTAGATCTAAAGATTTTTGGGTCAAATCCGTAATTTTTAAGAAGTCAGTCCTAAATGTGTTTTCAAATCTATTTTTCAGCATTTATTGAACAAAAATTTCGGATTTAAAGAGGTTGTGCAAGAAAGATTGATTTTTGAACTTCTAGTGGTCTTGCATGTATAGATCTAGATATTTTGGGGTAAAAAATGTAATTTTCGAAATTTCTGCCTGTAGTAACTTTTTAACTTTGTCTTCTGCATTTATTGAATTAACATCTCAGATTGTTAGGGGTTTTTCATGAAAAAGTGGATTTTGAACTTTTAGTGTGGTTGCATGTGTAAATCTTGACATTTTGGGGTCAAAACTGTACTTTCTGAAAAATCGGTCATTTAACCAACCCTCATTAGGAGAGTTGGTACCTAGCCCTTACCAATAGGGTAACTGTCTAGGGTTCGAGTCCCCCCTCCCCTACTTCCCCTTATAATGGACTTGAATTTACTCAAAAAAAAAAAAAAAAAATCGGTCATTTCTAAATTTTGGAATCTGTTTTCCCGAAAGTATTAAATGGGGAAAAAGTTTTATTTTCAAAGGTATCAAAGTAATTAAGGTTATATTAGAGTTTTGGATTTTTAAAAGAAAAAGGGATTTTTCTAGTTTTTAATTCCAAGAAAATTCGAAACTTTATGAAAATTTAAAATAATTTCAGAACTGAAACTTGGATCAGTTAGGAGCTATATGATTTAATTTGGGAATTTTTGGAATTGGTTTGCTATTATTTCAAAATTAGAACATTATGCATGTCATTTATTATGTTTTGTGCTTTAATTTCCATGTCTTTGAATTAATAATTATGAGTGATGAAATTTGGGACTGTGTACATTAATTTGCTGCATGGGTGTGTTTAATTACTTCTGTAATGAAATTATTTCCTTGAAGTTGTAATACGTTCATTAAATGAAGGATGAAAAGGGGTGTTTGCTTTACAAGCACGGTTTGAATATTGAATGATGGTGTATTAATGTGTGTGTGTGTGTGTGTGTGTGTGTGTGTGTGTGTGTGTGTGTGTGTGTGTGTGTGTGTGCTGAATGTGTGTGTGTGTGTGCGCCGTGTGTGGTTGTGTATGTTCATGTGTGTGAATTTGGGGATTTTGCCCAAACTATAAATATGTGGTAATTTGTGATATTTGTGTGGTTTTGTGGCACTTGATTGATATTTGTGATGTTCATGTGTGCGTTATATTATTATTGTGAGCATGATTTTAAAAAATATGCATTTCAGGGTTTTTAAATTTGAAAGATTAATGGAATACCGGATAATAAACAACTCGGATATAGAGGGTCGGTATCCAACTAGGATGAAATGTTGTGGATTGATTCAACTTAGTGAAAACGGGCTCGTAACATGTTTATTATTCAGGTACATAAATTAATCTTTCACGGATCTGATAAAACGAAAAATGTGTTTTCACAATTTTCACAAAAAGGGCATTTTTCTAGTAGGTGTTTGATGCTTTTTCTTTTTCTTTTTTCTTCGTTTTATTTTTTATTCAATTAAAAAATAACAATTATATTTTTTGAATAGTTTTAAATATTTTTCTTAAATGTATTTTTTTTCCGCCTTTTTTTTTCAAAATCAACTACAAAATTTCTAAAATCAACAAAAAAAAAAATCAATTTTTTATTCCGTTTTTATTTTCCATAATCAACTATAAAATTACCGTAAACAACAACAAAATTGTTGACATCAGATTCATCAAATCAACTACAAATTATCTAAATCAACTATAAAATTGAGAAAAGTACAAAAAAAAAATTGCGAATAAGCATGGTAGAAGACGAACAAGCGATTAAAAATTAAAATTGAAGATAAACCAAATGGCGTTAAATTGAATCGTTGATTATTCAATTTCTGCGAAGACCCGCCACCGGTGGTAGAAGCGTGGCGGCACCGCTCTACGATGTTTTAGTCAAAATTGATTAAATTGAGGTTACAATTAAAAATTGATCAGTGTAAAAGATTGGAGGTAAATTTTTGTTATAAACATTACTTTTTCATTTACACATAAATTAATTTATTTTTATAAATATAGATGTCGTGAATTATGACTGTGTTACCGTAGCATTTCTTTCTTTTATATATAAGACATTAAAATGGATGAGTTTGTTGGCGAAAAAGATATAACCCATGAACGTAGAATAATAAAATGGTTGGTCATGGATGATATGCATAATTGAACCGATTCAATGGGCCCACGATTTATTTATTCAACTGGGTCACGAGCCCAATTTAAAAGACCACTACACTGAAAGTCCCAAACATCTTCAAAGGGACTTGGGACCAACAAAGTAAATCCAACTCAATCAAAGACATATAAATAAAGATTTTTACTAATTTGTTAAGGTACGTTCCATTATACACAACAATTCTAGTGCTTATATTATCTCTACCATGTAACACCCCACCTTTCCAAAACCTCAGAACCCGAAATCAATCTTCTTAACTCGAGAATCCCTAAGTGATATTATTACGTGAAATTTATTATGTGAATTACGTGAGCAGATATACATGTGCTTCTATCGAACTATGTGAATTAATTTACGTAAATTAATATTTTAGGATCATTTCTATTTCCGCAAGTTAGAATTACTAATTAATAATAATATACATACATACATGTATAAATATACTACATGCATACATAATTACGTGCATGCACATACATAGTCATTCTATACGTGTATATATATATGTTTATATATATGCATCATTATATATATATATATATATATATATATATATATATATATATATATATATATATATATATATATATATATATATATATGGCTTGCTTAGTGAGGTAATATTTTGTGTATATATATATGTGTGTGTGGTGTATGTGTTGGGCTAAATACCTAACAGCAAGTGCACGTATCGCAAACAAGTAGTAAAAGTGGACCCGTGAGAGTCGGATGTCGATCCAATAGGGAATACTCAGATTATTTAATCCTAAGTATCAAATTCTAACAATTATGATTTTTATCCAGCCTACGCAAGGTTGTAAAATTTAATCAACTAAATATTTAAACTAATTATAAAAACAAATAAACACGCGAGAATATCAATAAAAACGGATCTAGGATTTTATCTTCCCCCGATGCGATAATTCATTACCCAATTAAACCTCTATCATGCAAGTTATGATTCCCGATTATTAACCCAAGACACTCAATTACTCATAACCCGCTGTCGCGTGTATTATGAGTCTATTATTCATAATCGATTCACTATATGTCTATGCAAACCAATTATGAATAAAGCATTCAATAACAAGTCTCGTAAACGGCTACCTAAGGTATTATCTGCGTGTCTACGATAATACATGCAATTAACACACTCATCCGGTGCAAACTACTCGAAGGTTCTTCTATCCCTGTTCTAATTATTAAAACGATATGTCAATCAATTCTAACAATAACACATAGCTGAAAGACTTTTATTTAATTTTATGCGGAAAACCTTAATCACAGAATCTTGAAATCAAATTCATCTTAAGAATATAATCACGTAATAGAGATTATCGACATACCGTTCGCCATGGATTTCGATAGAGATGATGAACAATCTACAAGCCGAGCCTAGCCAGGCCTCCTTCGAATCTCCTTGAGAACTTTATTCGTAGCACACCTTCTTCTCTCTATCTCTCTAATATCAAAACTCACTAAGTGTTCTGTAATTGATGGAATTCTCAATTGTGTCTGATGGTTGAGGAGAAGAGCTGTGGATTTCTTTTATAGACGAGAGAAGATGGCCACGATTGATTTGTAACGGCAGAAGACAAATCCCACCCATCATGGTCTTTTATTGTCTTCAACGTTACAAATCAATTACCATAAAATCACCTTAATACCATGATTTGAATTACCCACAATTTAATTAATTAAAATAAAGATTAGTGGACCAAAAATTAAAACGTTTTAAAACGTAAACTAACATTCTCCCACTTGGTCCACTGAATCGATTTAAGAAAAACAAGTTTAAAAATTATTTGACTCGGTGGGTTCTTCATACAAAACATTTGACACGTGATCACGATTTTAAAAAGAAAATTAAGGTGATTACCATAATAGGTAAATAGAGTACTTTAATACTAGAACTAGTTTGAGTTATTAATGTGAATCATAGCGGTCATATGATTCATTCATCATATTCCCTTCTATGTATTACGCCACTAATAACCCTTACTATTCTAATCCATAATAGCCCCTTTAATTTTGTCTTGTTAGGACAAATCCTGTTAAATTAACTCCAAATATAATATGTGCACACATAATTGGAAACAAGAAAACAGAAACATTTCATTAAATAAATTAAGTGTCAATTACATAATCATAACTCATCAAATCATGGATTGCTCAAAAGACCCATTCTAATAACATGTTCCTCATATGTCTTTATAGGCAATCCCTTGGTTAATGGATCAGCAACCATAAGAGTTGTACTTAAATTTTCTATTGACACTTCTTGTTTCTGGACTCTTTCTTTAACAACCAAGTACTTAAGATCCATGTGCTTGGATCCACTTGAATACTTTCCATTCTTAGAGAAGAAAACGGCTGCGGTGTTATCACAATATATCTTCAAAGGCTTAGCAATTGAGTCAACAACCTTAAGCCCTAAGATAAAATTTCGCAACCATAGTGCATGACTCGAGGCCTCAAAACATGCTACAAACTCAGCCTCCATTGTGGAAGAAGCAATAATACTTTGCTTTACACCCTTCCAAGAGATTGCTCCACCAGCTAGTAGAAATACAAAGCCCGATGTGGACTTTCTACTATCTACACAACCAGCAAAATCGGAGTCTGAATAACCAATAACCTCCAATTGGTCCGATCTCCTATAAGTAAGCATGTAATCCTTTGTTCCTTGAAGATACCTCATAACCTTCTTTGCTTCTTTCCAATGATCTATTTCCGGATTACTTTGATATCTACCAAGTACTCCCACTGCATAACTAATATCTGGTCTAGTACAACAAGTCTGTGCATACATCAGACTTCCAACTGCTGATGCATATGGAATCAACTTCATTTTCTCATTTTCCAAATCATTCTTTGGACATTGCTTTTCATTTAATTTATCACCTTTCGTGATAGGAGCATTAATGGCTGAACAAAACTGCATATTAAATATTTCAAGAACTCGATTGATATATCCTTTCTGAGACAAGCCTAACAATCCTCGAGATCGATCTCTAAAGATCTCTATCCCAATAACATAATTTGCCTCACCCATATCAACCATCTTAAAATTCTTGGAAAGATAATTCTTAGTTTCGTGAAGCAAACCAAGATCACTACTTGCTAGTAAAATATCATCCACATACAAGACTAAAAAGATAAACTTGCTCCCATTGACCTTTAGATATATACACTGGTCAACAGTGTTTTCCTTCAATCCAAAGGAAGTAATGGTATCATTGAATTTTATATACCATTGTCTAGAAGCTTGTTTAAGTCCATATATGGATTTCTTTAATTTACAAGCCAAGTGTTCCTTTCCTTGTTTTGCAAATCCTTCAGGCGGGTCCATATAGATATCTTCATCTAAATCCCCATTCAGAAAAGCGGTTTTCACGTCTATTTGGTGCAACTCCAAATCATAATGAGCTACAAGAGTCATAACGATTCTAAGAGAGTCTTTCTTAGATACTGGAGAGAAAGTTTCTCTATAATCAATGCCTTCCTTTTGAGTGAAACCTTTGGCTACTAGTCTAGCTTTAAATCTTTCGATATTGCCTTTAGAGTCACGTTTGGTCTTGAAGACCCATCTACAACCGACTTTCTTACTGTTATTAGGCAATTCGACAAGATCCCAGACACCATTATAGTCCATTGATTTCAGCTCTTCATGATCATAGCATCAATCCATTTACTAGAATCTTTACTTTTCATGGCTTGTGAATATGAAACTGGATCATTTTGAATACCAATATCAAAATCAGATTCTTGTAGATACACCACATAATCATCGGATATGGCAGATTTCCTTTCCCTTTGAGATTTCCTCAAAGCTACCGGTTGTGGTGGTTCTACAGTATTGTCAATGATGACATCTTCATGAAGTGGTGAATGGAGTGGTGAATCATTTGTTTCAACCTGCTGTATAGGTTGAAGAGTAACTTTATCTTGAGGGAAATAAGATGGTAAAATATCCACCCCAATTTCCTCAAGTTCTACCTTTCTCGATTCAACACTCCCACTAACTTCACCATTCTCTAAGAATTTGGCGTTTCCAGTTTCAACTATCCTCGTAGTATGGCTAGGGCAATAAAATCTGTACCCTTTTGACTTTAGTGGATAACCAATAAAATATCCAGAAATTGTTCTAGAGTCCAATTTCTTTTCATTTGGATTGTATATTCTAGCCTCTGCTGGACAACCCCAAACATGTAAATGTCTTAAACTAGGTTTCCTACCAGTCCACAACTCGTAAGGAGTTGTTGGGACTGCCTTATACTAAGAACCCGGTTTAAGACATACATAGCGGTTTTCAAGGCTTCATTCCAAAGTGAAATGGGTACAGTTGAATTACATAACATACTCCTAACCATATCCATGAGAGTACGATTACGACGTTCAGCAACTCCATTCTGCTATGGTGTTCCAGGCATTGTGTATTGAGCACAAATACCACGCTTTTCTAAGAATTTAGCAAATGGGCCAGGATTTTGTCCCGACTCATCATATCTACCATAGTATTCCCCACCCCGATCTGATCGTATAACTTTAATTTTTCTATCTAATCGTCTTTCGACTTCCGTAACAAACACCTCAAGCATGTCAACGGCTTGAGATTTTTCATGAATTAGATAGAGATAACCATAACGAGATAGATCATCAATAAAGGTGATAAAATACTTTTCTCCACTAAAATATGGAATAGGTAGTGAGCAGTTATCTGTATGGATTAACTCAAGAAGCTCTTTACTTCTTGTGGCACCTCTTTTATTGTGTTTAGTTTACTTGCCCTTAATGCAATCCACACACATTTGAAAATCAGTAAAATCTAGATTTTCCAAAATTTCGGTTTTTACCAATCTTTCAATTCTTTCCTTGGAGATATGCCCCAATCGTTTATGCCACAAGATAGAAGAATTTTCGTTATTTAGGCTTCGCTTTACGCCAACTTCCGAATGAGTGGTTAATAATGATTGTTCAAACTCATGATTCAAAGATATTTTATATAAACTATCACATAAAATACCGGAACCAATTATTATTGAATTAAACATAAAACTGAGTTTTCCACAACCAATTAAAGCTGAATAACCACAAACATCCAGTTTTGACAAAGAAACCAAATTCCTAGAAAACGAAGGTACATAAAAAGTGTTTTCAAGATCCATCTTGTGACCCGTCTCTAATATGAGGCGATAAGTGCCAACAAACGCCACTTTAGATTTGAGAAGGTTCCCCATATAGATGTACTTTTCACTTTCCTCCGGTTTCCGAGTTGTAAGGAATCCCTGTAATGAATTTGTGATATGAGTTGTAGCACCAGAATCAAGCCACCAAGTGTAAGAAGGAACTTCAATAAGATTTGATTCATAACATACAAAAGAAAGATGAATACCTTTCTTTTCGAACCAAGCCTTTCGTTTCTCACAATCATTCTTTACGTGCCCCTTCTTGTTACAAAAGTAACAGGTGACAACAAAAGCCTTTCCATGACCCTGACTACTTTCACCAAGTTCATATCTTTTGTTTGGTGCAAATTTCTTTCCACTCTTCACAAATTTCCCTTTCTTCTTCATACTTCCATGAGTTACAGCCAATGCAAAGTGATTTCCTTCTTGTTTTAATCTCACTTCCTCTTGAATACACATACTAGTCAGCTCATTCAAATTCCACTTATCTTTTTGAGTATTATAGTGGATTTTGAATGGGCCGAACTTTGATGGAAGTGAGTTAAGGATAAATTGCACAAGGAAGGACTCTTCCACTTTCATGCCAAGAGCTCCAAGTTTGGCAGCCTTATCAGTCATATTCAGGATGTGTTCCTGAATTCCCTTATCACCACCATATTTCATGGTAGTCAATTCAGCCATGAGTGTCCCTGCTAACGACTTGTCCGCTGATTTAAAGCGTTCTTTAATAGCCGTTAACAGTTCCATAGCATTGTCAACCTCGGGAAGAGAAGTCTTAATGTATTAGCAACGGTCATTCTAATAAGCATAAGACTAAGCCCATTGGACTTGGTCCAAGCTTCAATTAGGCTAACTTCTTCCTCACTGTTAGCATCTGTTATTTCCCCAGATTTTTCAGTAAGCAATGCTAGGTCCAAATCCATAACACCCAAGGTGAATTGAATTTGTTCATACCATTCGGAGAAATTTGACCCACTGAGAGTCTTAATACCAGAAGCATGCGAGTACAATGAAGTGGGAATAGCAACTGAAATAAATATAGCAAATATATAAGGTAAAGATAAAAGGATGCTCGCATAAGACCTTGAGTCAAATAAGATGAACTATCGATATCACTACAAGTTCGCCTTTGGGTGAAATACAGCATACCTATTGTTCACTCTGTGTTGGTGTAAATAATCTTTTATAACACCTAAGTAGGGTCTAACATAATTTATCTCACTCGTCAATTAGTCATGTTACCTTTAGGTAAACAATTCTAATTGCTAAATAATATAAATTATGACACCCTACCCAGTTCATAATTAATTAAAATCGACTATCCTTTGAGCTAGTCTCAATTTCTTAATTATGACTGTAATTTGAGAATATTATAATCTTTAATATCATGTAAATGATTAAACTTTTATATAGTTCTTATATTTATTAGATTTTACTAATCTAGGTCACTTTAGCGACTACAAGATTAGTAAATTTCATAAATATAAAACTAATAATATTCTCGTTATTTCAAATATACACAAATATGTATTTAATCACACAGTTAAATATACAAAATTTCATGCATTCTGATATGTACTATATAATCATATATGCCGACTAATAAGATTTCAGAGTTGTGTATATTCTATTATTTCATGTGTACAGATGAATTATGAGTTCAATATGTGTGTGCAGATAATGTGCAGATAATGTCCAAAGTGTTTAATTCGTACAACAGCCATTGATTTTCCCATAGGAAAAATTTGAAAACACCCAAATCGATATTATTATAAAATAAGATAGACATATGATAATTAATTAAATGAAAAATATACATTACTCAAGCAATTCAGAGAAAAGTCTCTGACACGTTCATCAAAAGATCAATTCGTTGGAAAAGTTGTGTTTTGCAGAAGACTATCCCAAATAATAATCCAATAGATTACAAATATCAAGGGTACAGATAACTACACAAAATTTATCGGTTATCAAAACACGTATATCAATCAAAATCGTGTTATTAATTAATTTATAATGAGACAACAAAACAATTATTTTATCTCAAAATTTAAATCCACGAAATCATACAGCCGCAGATGAACATATAACAAATTTGAGTTCTAAGATGAATCAATTTTAAAACCCTGCTCTGATACCTATTGAAAGACTTTTATTTAATTTTATGCGGAAAACCTTAATCACAGAATCTTGAAATCAAATTCATCTTAAGAATATAATCACGTAATAGAGATTATCGACATACCGTTCGCCATGGATTTCGATAGAGATGATGAACAATCTACAAGCCGAGCCTAGCCAGGCCTCCTTCGAATCTCCTTGAGAACTTGCAACATAAATTAGCTAGGTTCATGCGCTAAATAAGATCAAATAGAAGAAGTAAT
Source organism: Erythranthe guttata (assembly GCF_000504015.1). The sequence goes on along the minus strand of NW_012193677.1, from coordinate 521,432 downwards.
CATGGAATTTAAACTTGCATAATATTAGAAAAATAGGTTCGAATCACCACATAGGGTTCAAATAATTAAATCCTAGATTAAAAACTTAGCTACTCGTAATTCTTATGATAAACAAAATAGAATAAATAAAATAAATAACAAAAACTATGCTTTAGTCTTCATTGATCTTCGTTCTTCGTGTTTTTTGGTGTAAAATTTCGTGCGTATAGTGTAGAGACTTGTTGCTTTTATAGGTTTTTTCTTGATAAGGAAGTAGTGGAAACCTAATAGGAATACATTTCCGCCACTTACCCCCATCAAAATTTGTTCGTCGATTTGTGCCATGTTGGAGTCTGAATTTTGGAATTGTGTAAATAATAATTGTAGCCCTTTAAATTAGCTTTCCAATGCCGCCACAATCAGCTGATTTGGAGTTCGTATGAGAGAGATATGCTCGAAATGGTGGACAATGTCAAAGCTGTGGCGAGATTCCTTCTTCCAATTTGATTTATTTGCTTATTTGCAAATTTTTCCTTACTTTTTGATATTTTTTCCTTCATGGACACCTAATTCTCGTTTTTCACCTATAAAACATAAAATCAATCAATTAATGCACAAATATATTTAAATTTAAACAAAAGATCCACGTAATGTAAACGTATTGAGTGTAAAATCCAAGGTTGTAAAAAGCGGTAATCGGGTCCAAGTCGGTCAGGCACCGACTCACGATTAATCGGTGCGGCGGTGATTAATCGGTGATAAATCGGAAATAAATCAGTTTTTAAAATTTAATATTATATATTTCTAAATATTATTTATAAATACTCCAAACATATATGAGAAGATATTTAAACATAGTTATATCTCCATCATGTATATATCCTATTAACATAATAAAAGTTTAATAATCATAAGATCATAATACATAAATGTTCTTATAAATATAAATAAAACAATATTTTTTTTGAATTTACATTTATTCTTGAACATTTCTGACATACATCGTTAGTTCTAAAATCTACACTCAACAGTATGCATGCTGTCTTTTTTTTCTTAGAGAAATTAGTGTTAATTTGCATGCCTTTCCACTTGGTAAATGCTAATCATTTTCACTAATCCCACACTCAAGAGATCCCAAAAAACACTCTTATTTCTCATTCTTCTTCCACATAATCCTCTTGCTTGTCTTCATCTCCCATTTCCACCCAGACCACCACCTCAATCTCCACCATCGGCTTTCTTCTTTTTCCACCTCAACTCCATTTTTCAAAGAAATCCAAAAATAAAAAATGAAAGTTCCTAGCCTTAGAGTGTTCGAACCACGACTATTGTTTGACGATTGATCATAAAACTTGTGGATTGAGGCTTGTACTCCATTTGCTTCATCTTTACATAATTGACGATTAGCTGGAAAAAAAAATTATAATAATATGAAGATAGGCAAGGTGAGGCGCGGACTAGGTCGTTCTCTTAAGACGAATTTCACGATCCCTTCTCTAATGAGGTGCAAAAACGTTCCGATCGTGTCGCCTATGGGATACAACAACCCAGCATATATCTCTGTTGTAACTTCACCGAAATTGCACGTTCAAGTGAAGTAGAAACTTACACCCGACACACAACAAGTGCTGAACATATAATATGTAGGATCTTTAGAAATTTATTTTTTATTCTCTTCTCTCATCTACTTGCAAAGCCACAATATCCCCTTTATATAATGTATAATAGGTTTATACTATGCTACACCGGGTGAAATACACTGGGTAAATCTTTACCATTCATATACACACAAACACACACACACCCACATCAACGGTAAACAATCACTCAGTGTAACCTTCACCGGGTGTAGCATAGAAATAACCTGTATAATATGATCCCCATAAAACTTCAATTTAATATAGAATTTATGGTGTTTTATGTAGGAGAATAATGGATTTGAAGGTTTCAAAATAGTGGTTTAATGACCATCATAAAAGTGGTCAAAGTCATTATTATATTTTATAATAAAAATATATTATTTTATTAAAATAACCCAACATAGAGTACACCAAAAACACCATCAAAACATCATGTCTTCTCACGAGAGAGAACAACACATCTCTCTTAGAAGCTCACACCCTCTCTTTCACCATCAAGGTTGCTTGGCTAGATTTTGGTATTTGAAGCACTCTTCCTCCGGTTGTTTTCTATTCTACGGTTAATAAGTAAGAAATCTTGATTTCTTGCTGCAATAAAAGAGTGTCAATAGTATCAAAAGGGTTTTCAAAATTTCTTAAAAGACTTGGACTTTTTTTGAGAAAAGTTGTGTTGATTGTTAATTTCTTTTTCTTGCATGCATTATTTATGTTGGTAGTGGATAGATACAAGCTTTATTGGCCAAAAGCAAAAATAATTTTGGATTTCTAAAGGGTATTGCAAGAAAAATGATTTTTTGAACTTGTATGGGGTTGCATGTGTAGATCTAAAGATTTTTGGGCTAAATCTGTAATTTTTAAGAATCCAGCCCTAAATATGTTTTCAAATCTTTTTTTCTGCATTTTTTGAGTAAAAAATTCGGATTTAAAAATGCTGTGCAAGAAAATTTGATTTTTGAACTTCTAATGGTCTTGCATGTATAGATGTAGAAATTTTGGGGTAAAATATGTAATTATTGAAAATTCCTGCCTCAAGTAAGTTTTTAACTTTGTTTTCTTCCTATATTAAAATAAAATTTCAGATTGTAGAAGTTTTTCATGAAAAATCGGATTTTTAACTTTTAGTGTGGTTGCATGGGTAAATCTTGAAACTTTTGGGTCAAAATTGTAATTTCACAAAAATCAGTCACTTCTAAATTTGGGAATCTGTTTTCCAGCAAGTATTAAATGAGGGGAAAGTTTTATTTATGAAGGATTCAAATTTAATTACGGTTATACTAGAGTTTTGGATTTTTAGAAGAAAAAGGGATTTTTCTAGTTTTTAATTCCATGGGAAATTTGAATCTTGATGAAACATTAAAATAATTACGGAAACTAAAACTTAGGTCAGTTAAGAAGTCTATGATTTAATTTGGGAATTTTTAGAAGTGGTTTGCTATTATTTGAAAATTAGGAAATTATGCATGCCATTTATTATGTTTAGTGCTTTAATTTCCATGTCTTTGTATAAATGATTATTAGTTATGAAACTTGGGATTGTGTACCTTAATTTACTGCATGGATGTGTTAATTGCTGCTGGAATTCATTTGGAATGGAATTATTACGTAGAATTGGTAATAAGTTCATTAAATGAAAGATAAAGATGACCCTTGCTTTTCAAGCATGATTTGTGTTTGCTTGCACCAAAAGGCGAAATCCCTCGCCCCCAGGTTCCCCATCCCTTGGCCCGACAAGGATTGATGGAGGAATGTAAATCATGGTAACTCAACGGCCCGTTAACGTAGCGGACCCGGACCTGGTGCCCACAAGGAACCAACCCTCATTGGAGTTGAAATTCCCACACTACGGCTGCCAGGATTCGATCATAGGACCTTGCACCAACTTACCACCTCCGGAACCAGTTGAGCTACACCCATGCGGGCATGATTTGTGTTTGCTGCATATATGTGTGTGTTGAATGTGTATGTGTGTGTGTGCCGTGTGTGGCTGTGTGTGTTTATGTGTGAATGTGGGAATTTTTGCCTAAGTTATAAATATGTGGTAAGTTGTGATATTTGTGTGGTTATATGGCACTTGATTGATATTTATGATGTTATAAGTGGATTATATAATTGTTGTGAGCATGATTTTGAAAAAGATGCATTTCACGGTTTTTAAATTTGAAAAATTAATGGAATGCCGGATATCAAACAACTCGGATATAGAGGGCCGATATCCAAATAGGATGAAATGTGTGGTCTGATTCCATTAGTGAAAACGGGCTGGAATAGGTTTATTATTCAGGTAAAAAATTAATCTTTCGCGGATCCCATAAAACGAAAAATGTGTTTTTCACGATTTTCATAAAAATAGCATTTTAGTCATTTTGCTTAAGTGTTTATGTGTAAATGATGTGATCTATCTATTTAGTAGTCAAATTTCTGCAGCAAAATGTTGTGATCTATCTATTTAGTTTATTTGTTTTTGATGAAAAACACAAGGGATTAAATATGTTGTCATGAACAAGGGGGACTAAATTTTTTCCTTCAAAACATTTAATTACTTAGATTTTTTTTTTTTCTGAATAAAAATCTTTTATTTTTGTCATTTTGAATTTCTTCATTTTTTTCTTAAATGTCTTCCGGTAGTTCAAGTTCTCAACAATAATAGGATTGTAAAGATGTTTGTAATCTTAGGATGTTTGAACTACCAGAAGACATTTGAGAAAAAAAATGAAGAAACTCAAAATGACAAAAATAAAAGGTTTTATTTAGAAAATAATTTTTTTTTAAACAATTAGATGTTTTGGAGAAAAAAGTATAAATACCAAAATTTTCAACATAAAATTGACTGAAAATGGTAAAATATATAGTGGAAAATGGCTCAAACTATATATATATATATATATATATATATATATATATATATATATATATATATATATATATATATATATATATATATATATATATATATGCTTGAGTAGGGGTATTTTCATCATATTTTGGAAAAAATGCAATGTGAGGGGGGTTTTTGTATTTATGTGTAGTACAGGGGGGTAAATGATACAAAGTGCATAGTACAGGGGTGTTTTTGTATTTAACCCAATATTTGCAAGACAAAAAAATACAATCTCCATTTTTTAAGGGTAAATTACAAACACCCCCTGAGGTATGACCAAAT
>NW_012193677.1:427078-511259 GCF_000504015.1 Erythranthe guttata | reverse complement strand
TAAGAATTATATGAGAATTAATAATTTAGTGAACATGAGTTATATAAGTTTTATAACCATTATAAATTGTAGCTTTGTGATATATATCCGTATTGTTAGTTTATTGTCAATTATGTGTTGTGTCTTAATGGTAAGTATTCTTGTATGTTTTCAAATGGTCACAAGTTTGAATTCAGGTTGATGCAATTTTGGATGGGTGGTTTAATGATTTTTACGAATAATGATATAATTTACGTTATAAATTTTAATTCAGCAATAAATATATATTTAAATTTCATTAAAATAGAGAGGGTAAAATTGACATTTCATTAATAATTTATAATTGCTGATTTTTTAAAATAATAATTGTAAAAAGGGTATTTGTGACAATATATAAATGGAGAAAAAATAGGTTTTTTTGGTGGGACACGTGTCGCAATTTAAAGGGGGTATCTCATAAAAGTTTAGAACACAGGATCTCACCCTAGAAAGACCCTAATTTACTAGATTGTTTTGTATTTTAATTTACTAGTTTTATGATTATCTTAAGTATTATAGGTGACTAATTTCATGAATTTAGCAACTCCGTACAAGTTTAACAATTAAAGGAGAAATACATGTATTTCACTCATCCAAATTTACAGCCGATATAAGGATAATGTTTCATCCAAATGAGAAATTTAGACATTCTAAAACATAAGTTAAACATTAAAATGCAAGATAGCCAAATTCAATAGCTATCTAATGACTAAGCATGACAATTCATATAGCTCTTATACGTGTCATTTCCTCTTTGTAATAGTGGATGACTATGAATGTACTAGTCCTTGTATAAATAAACCAATGTGTAATGAGAATTCACATCAATTTCATCAACAACTTATCTGACAAATCACATATTTCATCCCTCTCTAGATTTCTTGTAATGCTATATATTTTATTAGTGAATTTGATATCTAGTGAGCAAATTCAATCTAGTGAATTTGACATTGAGCTTTTACATATATATTACAACCTTTGATTTTGACACCACACATTTCTAAGATCACAAACTAAAGCTCGAAAGAGCCATCAGCCCACCGCTACCATTGTACTAACTGAGCGAGTTCAACTACACCATAAAGACAAAATGATAAGTAGGCTCGTGCCAACCGAGCACTCGCCCAAGCTACTACCCTAGACACCACCACCGCACAGGTTTACACGGTGCAACTGACGGAGCAGGACATTACTTTTGGCAAGAAAAATCTCCAGGGTCCCCGAGATGAAAATAATGACGCATTAGCCATCATGGCCTCAGTTTCCAACTTCTTGGTCAAGAAGATAAAAAACCCCTTTGGCATTCTATATCTTTGTCCCTTGCATAAGCATATATATATAGTCCTTAATAGTTACTTAATTGATATAAATAGATCTAATAGAATTATGAGAATATTGAAGTATAGTAACTGTTAAACGTAGTTCCTAGTCAACGGGTTATGCCACTAATGAGGATATCTGCCCTTCCCATTTGTGACTAGCACTTAGTGTATGTATATTGCGTCTCATTAGTTAACGGTGTTGAGACATCGACATACATAAATGGGTGCTCATAAGTTGATGAGTTCATTGAACTCCCTCAATCTAGAGATCTCTAAGTGATCCCAATAATCGAGTAGAGGTTTCTATGATATAGTTGTATGCCATTAATCCTTAAGACCGAGAAATCACCGTGACTTCACTTGAGGACTAGCTGTATCGTGACTTGTCCCTGAGTTCCACCGAGGACCGCCCCAAGGGCCAGTGTTCGTGCAGTCTGAAATCTAGTGGGAGTTCTGAGCATTGTAGTAGGGGATTCGATCGCTTGATCAGTCATGGATATCCTGTGTGTTCTTGCGATTTTTAATCCATGAAGTCAGTGGCCACAGCTGAAAGTGTCGTGATTAGAGAAATGTATTTCTCTAAGTCAAACACGAACGAATTATATAATCTACACAGTTATTGAACTCATAAAGAGGTCTCGACGAATCAATTCCTCAAGTTCAATCAGGATATATGTATCGAAGGGATCGTCATGTACGGGAACTATATCACACAGTTCTTGCAGGCACTTCATTTGTATCTGGGGAATCATGATGCGTAGTTGTCAGGCGCCAATCTTGATTCATTGGGTGGTTAAGTTGAAACGAGCTTCTTCTTAATTATAACTTTAGGGACGAGTTAAAACCATAATGTATTCTGGGCCCACGGCTATCTTACACCTGAACCATCGAGGGTCACACTGCTCGTGTACTTGAAATCCTTAATGCAACGAGATAAGATTAAGTAGTTAATCTTAGTGTAATTGGAAGTCAATGTTATTGATTCCAACACTGGTAATTGTTAATTACGGATGAGAATAAATAGAGGAAAAGAATTCGACGGAAAGTTAGTACACTTTCTACATTGGGAAGTTTCCCGATTTGGCAGGTCCTAAATTAGGGTTTCCAATTTCATAAATTGGAAAATTACAAAGTGGTACTCGTATCGATGAGAATTTTGTGCTCGTCATCAAAATATAATTGTTATACTTTTGCAAGCATTCGTTTATTGGAAACGAGCCGAGAAAGAGAGTGAGCTTAAGTTGCTGGGCCTAGCCCAACTTAAAGCATGTTAGGTTTTTACAAGGACCATATAAATATGATTTATATGGCCTGTGAAATACACACATCACATGATTGAAACCCTAGCCTTTTTCCCTCCATCAGCGTCCACCTTGCAGCGGAAACCCCGCCTCCGCCACCAGCCGCCGCGTGGCCACCAATCGCCGCCACATCGGCATCTTCCTTTACCCCTCGTTCTTCTTCGTTGTACTTAGCCTATAACGTATCTAGTGTTGCGTGGATAATGGATTGAATATACAAGGTAAAACCTAAGAGGAGGAAGATTCTTCTACCGCCAACGTTGCCACCAGGGTTGGCTTCACACGCCGCCACAAGGCCAATGATGTGAGTAGGCAAATCTGAAAAACTACTATTGGATTTTATGCGCAGTCCAGCGAGAAAATTCGGCATAAATCAATCAGTGATCGGATGGACGTGAAATATTGATAGAATTTTCTAGACTCGTTGATCTACAACACAGAAAGAGTTGGCAATCCAGTCAATAATTATGGAGATATTGAATTCGGAGCAGGCCAGTAATTTCAGATCAGAAAACAAGTTGGATCAGTAGGAGTGGGAAGAGCAGCTAGCCATCTTCTCCAAGGGTAAAATCTCGATTTCCCTAATATATATATATATATATATATATATATATATATATATATATATATATATATATATATATATATATATATATATTAAAATTAATGTCAGTTAATTGATTATTGAATCACATGGATCTATATGTTCGATTATGTATTTATGTGAATCGTTCGTTGAGCATGTTTATTATTTTATTTAATTTTACGAGCATGCTATGATGATTTAATTTATGTTATTGAAGTTATTATATACGCCAGCATGTTTGTCGGTGATTGGAAGCGAAAAGGTACCCAATTAATTGTAATTATTGTGCACATATTTGTTTATATAAATTGGTTTATATATAATAAAATATTTTTTTTGTTTTCCGCTGCGTACACGTGCCTGATCCTCAACAGTAATCCGCAGCGAAGAGTCCGATATCCTAATAAGCATGCCCGATGATGGAGCAAAGTTGGATGCCGTCAAAGAATTACCCTGACACCGAAGAGCAGCTCGTAGAATACATCCGTCAAAACTCCGATATCTTGGCATGGAAGGATGAAGACCTCGTGGGCATCCCACCTGAAGTGGCACTACACCAACTTAATGTCCATCGTAGAGAAAAGCCGATAGAGCAACGAAAATGGTCCTTCGGTCCAGAGAGAAATAAACACATCAAAGAGCAGGTGGATAAGCTCTTGGTTGCGGGGCACATCCGCCCAGTCCAATACCCGGAATGGCTCTCTGGCGTAGTGCTGGTCTCCAAGTCTGGAGGAAAGTGGAGGTTGTGCGTAGACTTCACCGATTTAAACAAAGCATGCCCTAGGGACCCTTTCCCTCTACCTAGGGTTGATCGCCTGGTGGACCCCACTTCGGGGTGCGAGATCCTTAGTTTCCTCGACGCGTAACAGGGCTACAATCAAATCAGGTTAGACCCCGAAAACCAAGAGAAGGCCAGTTTTGTCACTGATCAAGGAATCTACGGTTGTCAGGTGATTCTCTTTGGATAGAAGAACCCTGGAGCCACTTACCGGTGCTTAGTGAATGAAATGTTCGCGGACTTGATAAGGAAAAACATGCAAGTGTATATTGACAACATGCTCGTCAAAAGCATGCGAACATCGGGGCACATTGGAGACCTACAACAGGGCTTCGCCATCTTGAGAAAATATAGGATGAAGCTCAACCCACTCAAATGTTCATTTGGAGTTAGAGGAGATAAATTCCTCGGTTACAGAATTGAAGCCAACCCGGCGAAAATAGAAACAATAACTTCTATGACTCCCTTTCCAGTCCATCAAGCAAATTCAACAACTTAACGGATGCCTCGCTGCCTTGAACCATTTTATATCCAGGTTGGCGGATAAGGGACTCCCATTCTTTAAAGTACTGAGGGGAGAGAAAAAGTTCAAATAGACTAAGGACTGTCAACATGCTTTTGAAGAGCTAAAACGTTACCTCGCCTCGCCCCCTCTACACACAAAGCCTTCTCCAGGGGATGTCCTACTGCTCTGCTTAGCAGTCTCACACGAAGCCATTAGGGCGGCCATAGTTCGAGAAGGGGAAAAAGGTCACCAACACTCTACTATGTAAGTCGCGCCCTTCAAAGAGTAGAGCAACGCTACTCGAACATGGAAAAACGCCATAGCCCTAATCACTGCCGCACGAAAATTGAAACCATATTTTCAGTTTCATCAAATAGTAATACTCACCAACTACCCCCTGAAACAAGTCCTTCGGAGCCCAGAAACATCGGGAAGGCTGGCGAAATGGGCCATCGAGCTGAGTGAATATGGAGTCGAGTTTTGCAGTCGACCTGCCACCAAAGCCCGGACTCTAGCGGACTTCCTAGTGGAAATGATGGGCTACGATTCCGGAAGTGCACTGCCATTATGGAATATCAATGTAGATGGATCAGCCACCAGTTCTGGCGGGGGAGCCAGAATTAACATAGTTACACCCCAAGGCGACGAACTCGAGTATGCCCTGAGGTTCGGGTTCCCAATCTCGAACAACAAGGCTGAGTACGAAGCCCTTATAGCTGGAATCAAGCTAGCTACATCAACAAAAGCTCATAAATTGCTCATTTATAGTGACTCCCAACTAGTGGTTAATCAGGTACTGGGCATCTACAAGTCTAAGGAGGAAACAATGTCTAAGTACCTGGCCCTGATCATTATGCTATTATCAAAGATAGAAAGCTACGAAGTTAAACAAGTACCGCGAGCTAGGAATGTGCTGGCCGACAAGCTCGCCAAGTTAGCAAGTTTCATGACCAGCATCGGCAGTAGAAGAATCACCATCCTGACCTCGCCTAAACCGGAGATAGAAGAGGATAAAGGCCAAGTGCAATGCAATGAGGAAGAGCCCAGCTGAATCGACCCTATAACGCAATACTTAGAATCTAGGGCACTCCCCCACGAGCCGAATGAGGCTCGAAAATTGAGAACAAGGGCCTCACGCTTTATAAACATCGATGGTCAATTATATAAACGTGGCTTCTCACTCCCATACTTGAAGTGCCTTCCCTCAACCAAGGCCGACTACCTCCTTCGAGAGATTCATGAAGGAACTTGCGGCAACCACTTGAGTGGCCGATCCTTAGCTCTCAAAGCTCTAAGACAAGGTTACTACTGACCCACCACGCAAAACGATGCAAGGAATCTAGTCAAGCGATGTCGAGCATGCCAGGAACATGCCAACATTCAACACCAACCGGGGGCACTAATGCAGCCAGTAGACTGTCGTCCAATCCCATTCGCCCAATGGGGTATGGATCTGGTTGGACCTTTCCCCCAAGCCACGGGCCAAAGGAAATATCTGATAGTGACCGTTGATTATTTCACCAAGTGGGTCGAGGTAGAGCCATTAGCGCGAATCAGGGAGGAAGATGTAATCTAGTTCCTATGAAAAATGTGGTGTGTCAGTTTGGGATACCCAAAGCCCTAATCTCCGGCACCCGATTCTGCAGGGAGAAAGTTGGGATCTGGTTGGACCTTTCCCCCAAGCCACGGGCCAAAGGAAATATCTGATAGTGACCGTTGATTATTTCACCAAGTGGGTCGAGGTAGAGCCATTAGCGCGAATCAGGGAGGAAGATGTAATCTAGTTCCTATGAAAAATGTGGTGTGTCAGTTTGGGATACCCAAAGCCCTAATCTCCGGCACCCGATTCTGCAGGGAGAAAGTTAGGAGATGGTGTCAGAATCTATCAATTAAATATTTCTTTACATCCGTGGCTAATCCCCAAGCCAATGGCCAAGCTGAAGTAACCAACCGCACTATACTACAAGATCTCAAAACTCGACTTGGAAATGCCAAGGGCAGATGGGTCGATGAGCTACCAAGTGTTCTATGGGCGTCTCGAACGACCCCGAGAACCACCACGGGAGAGTCCCCATTCAACATAGCTTTCAGAGCAGAAGTTGTGGCTCCCGCTGTAGGAGAACCATCTTGGAGAATCACCAACTACTCTCCACTCAACAATTACATAGCCATGAGAGTCCCGCCTTGATTGGATTGAAGAAATTCGGGAAACGACCTCCACCCGCAGGGAAATAGTCAACACATGAGCTTATCGACTACAACATCCAAATGGCCATCAAGTACCAATAACCTGGAAAGTAGCCAATCTGAAGCAACTCTAAGCTTGAAGTGGGAGCCTACCAAAAAACCCGCCATCCTACTCATAGGAAAGTCCCACCAAGGACAATTTTTCTCCGGCTAGTTTAGTTTTTATTTCCTAAGCAACCACTTCGCCACTTTGGCGTTAATAAAGCACGTTGCTACTTCCACATTAATAAAGCACTTTGCTATTTTGACATGAATAAAGAATTTCGCTATTTCTACACGCATACTTAGCAAACAACCCCAAAATTCCAAAACCCATGGAGTTAAACTCTACTCGCTAAGCTTACAAGAGTCTGGCCAACTTAGCTTCAGCAAAGTAGAACACTCAATGGGTCAATGACATCTGACTACGGGTGCCTAGCCTCATAAACGAGTTAGATCACAAAGACTAAACTCCGAGTGCAGGTCCACCCTTACATATCAAACCTCGGGAGGCTGATCACCTCCTCGAGTACACCGAATTTTTTCTACCTAAGTATGGAAGAACAAACTATCTATAAACATAGGCAAAACAAGAAGCAACACGATAAAGCAGGAGGATCCAACAAGAAATAATGTTATAGCGCGATAGAAAAGATAAAAACGAACACCAACCAACAAGAGGTTCTTCTACCACGAAGAAGTGGGCATACCCAGCAAAATAAAAAAAAATGAGCAAAAGCAACGCCTAATGTAGGACATCATCTCCTAAGAGAATAAAGCATCGGAGCTCCAATCTCGTCGCCAATCCCACGGGCAAACCTCGTAGTGTGTCCTCAACTTGATCCTCCTCATCTGAATCAACATCAATACCCATCTCCTCATCCGGGTCCAAGATGTGAGGCTCCATACCACGAATAATGCCATCGTCCACCTTCTTGGTACCTCTCAAATAAGCTCGACATTGACGGACCAAGGGAGTATAAAGCGTAACCGTTTTCTCCTCCACAATATCTACGAACTCACGGCTGACTCGGAACTTCGCCACTGCGGCACTTTCAACTGAGTTCGTATAAGCCACCCCCTGCTCAGAGCTCAAAAAGCCCTGACCACTAGTCTTCTTCGCAGAGTATATACCCACCAACTCATCATAATGAGATTGGAATTTCGCATTCTTCAACCTCCCGGCCTCTAGATCTCCCCTCACAGCCTCAAAATCTGACAAGCTAACTTGGGAAATCAGGGCCTCAAACTGCTCTCGAAGACTCATCTCCACACTAGAGGACTGGGTACCTCGCTCCATAAGAGTCCTCCATAAAGCGGTAGCCTAAAAAAATAAAATAATCACTGCCGCACCGATTAATCGTGAGTCGGTGCCTGACCGACTCGGACCCCCCGCTTTTTACAACCTTGATAATAATAATAATAATAATAATAATAATAATAATAATAATAATAATAATAATAATAATAATAATAATAATAATAATAATAATAATAAAAAAAACGAATGAAGTATCTTGTACCTTCTTAAATATTCCTCGCTCCATGCAAACTCTTCAGCCTCTTCAAGGGAGTCGAATGCGCGCCACCCCATCCTAAGACGGATTGAAATATTCAATCCTTGCAAATACCTTAAAATTTCCATACTTTCGGATTCTTGCAGGTTATTTAAGTCTGCTAGTCTCATAAACTCAGCAGTATACTTGTTAACAGATCTACTCCCTTGCGAACAATTACTATATAGTTGAAATAGACGTTGCTCATAACCTAGGGGTAAAAAACGATCAATCAACATTTTTCTCATCCTCCTCCATGATTGGATTGGAAATTTTTCTTGTCTAGCTCTCTTCCTCTGTATTTCATCCCACCATGCGGCTGCACAACCCTTTAACTCACACCTAACCAATTTTACCATCTTATTCGGCAAAATACCCATCAATTCAAAATAATTTTCGACTTCTGACACCCAATCGATAAAATCCTCAACTTCAAGAAAATTTCCACTAAAACAAAGAATTTCAGCTCTTACCCGATATTTATCACGATCTTTTTGCCTCCTTCTAGGCGGATTTTCTTCAAAATCAGAGTTGTCGCTTCCCTTTGAATACTCTTCACACCTTGATTAAAGTTGAACAGGTCCATGATAATTGTGTCTAACATATGCACCTCAGGCTACACCGTCGGCAATCATCGTGTTAGATTCAGTCCTTCTGTTGTTGTTGTCAAGGGCAAATCCCTCGCGCACCAACCGCAGATTTTGCAGTTTCTCAACCCCGCGGTCATCGCCAACGTAGTTGTTGTCTTCACGTTTCACACCTTTCGCCATCTAACCAGGAAAAACCTCGCTACTGATGCCAACTGACGCAGAACGGATGTACGGTAAAGAATTAATTTCTACGAATTAATCCTACAGAACAAAATAACATTCGGAATCCACCGAAAACTCTGGAATGCACGAGAAAAATAGAGAAAACTCTAAATATTTTATTAAAATTCGAAAAATCTTTTTAAAATAAAGTCCTAAGGCAGCTATTTATACTAAAAAACTGAAAACCCTAATTAAAATAAGAAAATACTAAAAAATACCAAAAACGGAAAAAACGAGTTAAATCCTAATTCTAGTAGATCACGTAATTTTGGGAACAACCCAGTTTACGGAATCCTAATACGATTTTCTATGATTTGATATTAATTTTCTAAAACTTACCTAAAATAGCAAAAACGAACTTTTGGGAGTCTAAACGACGTTGGATTGCTAAAATTTGACGTGATTCATGAGCTTTGCTCATGAGTTTTGTTCCTTGAGCTGTTTCACTTGAGATAGAGTTCGTTTCGTACTCAAATACAAATTGAGTTCGTCGAAAACCCTTATTTTCCCATAATTTCTTGCGATATTTCCACCAATGCCCATTAATAACTCTTCTCCGAATTAAATAGTTATTTTGCAACTCGAATCCAATTTGACGTTCCTTATCAGGCTTCTTGAAAATTACAGATTTGGCCCAAAAATCTTTAGATCTACACATGCAACCCCATAAAAGTTCAAAAATTCATTTTTCTTGCAACACCCTTTAGAAATCCGAAATTATTTATGTTTTTTGGCCAATAAAACTTGTATCTACCCACTACCAACATAAATAATGCATGCAAGAACAAGAAATTAACAATCAACACAATTTTTCCATTTTTCCCCAAAAACCCTAATTTTCTCAAAATCTTTCCAAGTCTTTTAAGAAATTTTGAAAACCCTTTTGATGCTATTGACACCCTTTAATTGACCGAAATTAACGTGAAATTCTATGTGAAAATTAACGTGAAATGTAAGTGAAATTACATGTGAAATTATATGAGAAATGGTTAATATACCATTGAGTCCATGAGACTAAATGTCGAATAAGCGCTATTGAATTTGTGAAATTATATTTCACATTATTTCAGAAATAATCTGAAATGCGTTGAGGGGATTGGATTAAATCCTAAAAATATTCGAAAAGTTGTTACGATGATACAACCGCCTAGGGACTGGAGATTCGAAGAACTAGGTCGGAGACCAACGATCTGAAAGCAACTTGATAGTAATAAAGTGCACACTTTTATTATACATCCCTATGATGCATGTGCACTAATAAAACTCGTAACGAATTTTGAGGTTGAGATTTTGATCTCTTAATGAGTTGTATAGCCCGAATGGGTGGGGTGTTGGAGTTACGTAAACATCCTTGATAGAATTCACCTTGTGAGTGTGGAAGTGGGGCCGCTTCCTATGGGAATTATAGGTTGTTCTCTAGAGCTCTCACGAGAAATGGGGTAAAGCACATGGCCGTTAACGTGCTGGCTTTAGAAGCTTCGATCGAGACACTTTGAGTATTATGTGTGCAATATGATTCTACGTGCCCCAAGTGTCACTATTTGAAGGCTAAGTCCACATTGATTCTAGTACGAGAAACATATTGTTTTAAGTGAAGGTTTGAAGGCATTGTCCACTTTCATTATACATAATATTCCGCAGAAGCTCAAGTATATTTCTATTTTTTTATTAAAATAAGTTGGGGATTGTTGGGTTATTTTAATAAAAATAATATATTTTGTTATAAAATATAATAATGACTTTGACCACTTTTATGAGGGTCATTAAACTACAATTTTGAAACCTTCAAAGTCATTATTCTCCTACATAAAACACCATAAATTCAATATTAAATTGAGGTTTTATGGGGGTCATATTATACATTATATAAAGGGAATACTGTGGCTTTGCAAGTAGATGAGAGAAGAGAATAAAAAATGAATTTCTAAAGATTATATATATATATATATATATATATTGAGCTCTTGTTGTGTGTAGGGTGTAAGTTTCTACTTCACTTGAACGTGCAATTTCGGTGAAGGGTGAAGTTACAGCAGAGAGATAGGCTGGGTTGTTGTATCCCATAGGCGACACGATCGGAATATTTTTGCGCCTCATTAGAGAAGGGATCGTGAAATTCGTCTTAAGAGAGCGACCTAGTCCGCGTCCCACTTTGCCTATCTTCATATTATTATAAATCTTTTTTGCAGCTAATCGTCAACTATGTAAAGATGAAGCAAATGGAGTACAAGCCTCCATCCACAAGTTTTATGATCAATCGTCAAATTGCAGCCGTGGTTCCAATACTCTAAGGCTAGAGTTAAATATGGAACTTTCATTTTTTATTTTTGGATTTCTTTGAAAAATGGAGTTGAGATGGAGAAGAAGAAAGCCGATGGTGGAGGTGGCTCTCTGGGTGGAAATGGGAGGTGAAGACAAGTAAGAGAATTATGTGGAAGAAGAATGAGAAAGAAGAGTGTCTTTTGGGGTCTCTTCAGTGTGGAATTCGTGAAAATAATTAGCCAAGTGGAAAGGCATGCAAATTAACACTAATTTTCTTTAAAAAAGAAAAGAGACAACAACATACACCATACACATATACACATGGTCACACACACATATATATATATACACAATATTACCTCACTAAGCAAGCCATATATATATATATATATATATATATATATACACACACACACACACGTATAGAATGATCGAATGATTATGTATGTGCATGCATGTAGTACATTTATACATGTATGTACGTATATTATTATTAAGCCCGCATGGTTGTAGCTCAACTGGTTCCGGAGGTGGTAAGTTGGTGCAAGGTCCTAGGATCGAATCCTGGCAGCCGCAGTGTGGGAATTTCAACTCCAATGAGGGTTGGTTCCTTGTGGGCACCAGGTCCGGGTCCGCTGCCTTAACGGGCCGTTGAGTTACCATGATTTACATTCCTCCATCAATCATTGTCGGGCCAAGGGATGGGGGCCCTGGGGGCGAGGAATTTCGCCTTTTGGTGCAATGTATATTATTATTAATAATTAGTAATTCAACTTATGGAAATATAAATGATCCTAAAATACTAATTTATGTAAGTTAATTCACATAGTGAGATAAAAGCACATATATATCTGCTCACGTAATTCAAATAATTAATTTCACGTAATAATATCCCCTAGGGATTCTCGAGTTAAGCAGATTGATTTTGGGTTATGGGGTTTTGGAGATGGGATGTTACATCGTAGAGAGAATATAAGCACAAGAATTGTTGTGTATAATGGAACGTACCTTAACAAATGAGTAAAAATATTTATTTATATGTCTTTGATTGGGTTGGATTTACTTTGTTGGGCTCAAACCCCCTTTGAAGGTGTTTGGGCTTTCGTTGTAGTGGTCTTTTTAATTGGGCTCGTGATGCAGTGATAAATAAATCGTGGGCCCATTGGATCGGTCCAATTATGCATATCATCGGTGACCAACCATCTTTATTATTCTAGGTTCAAGGACAACATCTCTTTCGTCAATAAGTCCATCCCTTTCAATATCTTATATATAAAAGAAGGGCAAATGGCAAAAAGGCCCATCACATGGGACTTAAATGCATTTTGGTCCACAAAAAAAACAGTCTCTCAATTAAGCTCATCCCCATGTCTTTAGTAAAAAATACCCTCAATAATATAATTCTTATCAATTCCACCCATTATACTCTAACTTCCTTAATATTACACATTGACCCCAAATTTAAACAAATATATCACATTAACCCCCAAAACTTTTTATTTTCAGAAAATAATTTTTTTTCTGAAATGTTTTTTTTTCCGGCCAGATTCTGGCGTTGACTTCTTTTTTTTTTTTTTTTGAAACTTTTTTTTTCCTGAATTTTTTTTCCGGTCGGTCAACCACTGTTGACTACCGGTCTCCGGCGTTGACTTTTTTTTTTTTTTGGATTGTTTTTCTTAGAAAAAAAATTATTTTAATTAATATTACTGTCTTGGCTACTAAATTACTGTCTCAGACAGTAATATTACTGTTTGGGACAATAATATTATGAATATTATTTTCCGAACAGTAATATTATTAATATTATTGTCTAAGACAGTTAAATTACTGTTGGAGACAGTAATTTAACATCGAAGACAGTAATATTAATTAAAATAATTTTTTTTAAGGAAAAAAAAGTCAATTAAGTGATTAACAGTTAATTACTGTCTCCGATAGTTAAATAACTACCGGAGACAGTAATTTAGCAACGAATACAGTAATATTAATTAAAAATATTTTTTTTAAGAATAAAAAAGTCAATTAACAGTTAAATTACTGTCTCCGAAAGTTAAATAACTGCTGGAGACAGTAATTTAGCAACGAATACAGTAATATTAATTAAAATATTTTTGAAGAAAAAAAAAACAAAAGAGTCAATTAACAGTTAAATTACTGTCTCCGACAGTTAAATAACTGCCGGAGACAGTAATTTAGCAGCCAAGACAGTAATATTAATTAAAATATTTTTTTAAGAAAACACAAAATTATTAAAAAAATAATAATAAAAAAGAAAAATAAATTAATTTATGTGTAAAAGAAAAAGTAATGTATATGACAAAATTTACCTCCAACTACCCTTTACACCAATTTTTAATTGTAACCCCAATTTAATCAATTTTGACCAAGAAACTGTAGGGCGGCGCGACCACGTTTCTGCCACCGGTGGCGGGTCTTCGCAGAAATTGAATAACCAACGATTCAATTTCACGCCATTTGGTTGGTCTTCAATTTTAATTTTTAATCGCTTGTTCGTCTTCTACCATGTTTATTAGCAATTATTTTTTTCTTTCTTTTGTTTTTGTGTAATTTACTCTATTTAAATTGTTTATTGTCTAGTTTTCAGTTTTGATGTCCCAAATGTTACTGTTCCTATTGAACAATAGTAACATATGTTGAATAAATCGATTCATTGGTGAAATATCTTGCATAAATTGATTAACTAAGAGACCTCGTTTTGTTTGTTGTTTGGTTAGTCCAATAAATTTTGGACGCCCCCATAATTTGATAATCTGTTTGTTTTTTTTTTTCAGTTTTTTTTTAGTTTGTTTTATTTATTTTTTTTTATTTTTTATTGTTATTTTTTTTAATTTGACTTTCATTTTTGAAGATGCTAGAACTTGGTGAGTGTATGGAGATGAAAGCAAAATCTAGTGATCCTGTGAAGACTGAAGAATAATGAATTTGAATATTCTGATATGTCAAATGAAGAGCTACTTGCACATGAGACGAGGACGTGTTTCGGTTCATTCTACTAATCAATCTTAAGACTTTTGGTTGGTTGTTTTCAAACGAAATGACGAGCTTTGATGCTTGTGTGATCCTTTATTAGTTTTATAGTGGATTTCAATTAGTTCGTAGAGGATTTCGATAAAATTATAGTGGTTTTCAACAAATTTATAGTGGATTTCGACTAGTTCGTAGTGCGTTTCGATAAATTTGTAGTGGTTTTAAACAAATTTATAGTGAATTTCGACTAGTTTGTAGTGACTTTCGATAAATTTATAGTGGCTTTTAACATATTCATAGTGGATTTCGATAAGTTTATAGTGAATCCACTTTGATAAACCTGGTGGATTTTTTTTAATATTAAAAAAAAATTTCGAAAAAAAAATTAATAAAAAATAATTAAACTAAAAAGTTCTTTATTTAAAAAAAACTGGGAAAGAAAAACCATTAAGGAAACGGAATTAAGAAAAAGAAAAATAAAAAGAAAATATAAAACCATTTTTAAAAAGTCAAAATGAAAAACATGAAAAATATAAATAAGAAAAAAATAATTTAAAATAAAAAACAGAAAAAATAAATAAATAAATAAATAAAAGAAAACCATTAAAAGAATGGGCAAAATGCAAATAGGCCCATGACAAGGCAATTAATTCAAAAAGGGACATCCAACTTTTTTTTTCTTTCAAATATTTCCAGCTTATTCAAACTTATTTGCAATTAAGGAAAGTTTTTTTTCTATATATATACCAAAATTACCCCCAATTCATTGAAACTCAATTGAACTCCAATTTCATGATTTACACCCATATTTAGTCAAATTTCACTAATTAACCAATTTTGACCCGCCACCACCGAAGACCGCCGGTCAGCCGCAGTT
Source organism: Erythranthe guttata (assembly GCF_000504015.1). The sequence goes on along the minus strand of NW_012193677.1, from coordinate 496,028 downwards.
ATTTTTTTTTTTTTTAAACTTTTTTTTTCCGGTAGGTCAACCACCGTTGACCGCCGGGTCTCCGTCCTTAATTTTTTTTTTCCTTAAAAAAAATATTTTAATTAATATTACTGTCTCCAGCAGTTATTTAATTGTCGGAGACACTAATTTAACTGCTAATTGACCTTTTTTTTCTTAATTTTTTTTAATTAATATTCATGTTTTGACTACTAAATTACTATCTCTAGTTGTTATTTAACTGTCTGAGACAGTAATTTAATTGTTAATTGATTTATTATTATTTTTTTTTAATATTTTAATCAATATTACTGTCTTCGTTGCTAAATTACTGTCTCCAGCAGTTATTTAACTGTCGGAGACAATAATTTAACTGTTAATTAATTTTTTTTTCTTAAAAAATATTTTAATCAATATTACTATCTTGGCTGCTAAATTACTGTACCGTCTCCAGCAGTTATTTAACTGTCGGAGACAGTAATTTAACCGTTAATTTGACTTTTATATTTTTGAAAATTTGGTTTTTCTTAAACAAAATTATTTTAATTAATATTACTGTCTTGGCTGCTAAATTACTGTCTCCAACAGCAATTTAACTGTCAGAGACAGTAATATTACTGTATTAATTAATTTTATCGTCTTGGCTTGCATTTTTGTTGTGTTCGACTGTAATATTACTGTCTCATGCAATAATATTACTATCTGGGACAACAATATTAATCATACTACTGTTCGGGAAAATAATATTCATAATATTACTGTCCCAAACAGTAATATTACTGTATGAGATAGTAATTTAGCAGCCAAGAAAGTAATATTAATTAAAATAAGTTTTTTAAATAAAAAACAAAGTTTCCAAAAAAAAACGAAAAGAAGTCAACGTCGGAGACCGGCTGTTGACCTACCGGAAAAAAAATTCGGAAAAAAAAAATTAGGAAAAAGAAAAATCAACGCCGGAAAATAAATTCAGAAAAAGAATTCTTTATGAAAGAAAAATATTTTTTCAAACAATTATTAAAATGGGGGTTAATGTGATATATTTGTTCAAATCCGGGGTCAATGTATAATATTAAGGAAGTTAGAGCAGCATAATGGATGGAATTGATAAGAATCATATTATGGATTAGACATGGCCCCGGGGCGGGTCGGGTCCGGGTCCGGGTCCAACTTTTAGGGGACCCGAAACCGACTCGCACGGATGCGGGTTTGGGTTCGGGGCGGGTCCACCCGGGTCCATCCGGGTCCGGGCCGAGTCCGGGTCCAAACCGATATTTCAATTTTTTTTTTTTTGTTAAGAAAGAAAAAAAAACTTATATTGAAACTTGAAAAAACATGAGATTTACTTTAAATTCAAAATTAATAAAAATAATTGAATTTAAACACTAAATAATTTTAGGAAAAAATGAAACGATTAAGACATTGTTGGTATTATAGATCGCCAAGGTATATTGCTAGGGTTTGTGTTGCTAGGGTTTACTCTGGTGCAACTAGTGCTCAGCTGATCGCCATGAGTTGCCTTGTCTGGAACTGCCGAGGGTTTGGGGGCTCTCGAACGGTTCATGAGTTGCGGGAGCTTATACAAGCTAATAATCCTCTCTTTATTTTTCTTTGTGAAACTATAATTTCAAATAGAAAGTTTGAATCAATAAAGATGTATTTGAATTTGAACGGTGTGTGTGTGGCCGCTAGAGGATCGGCGGGTGGTTTGGCTCTTCTCTGGCAAAGGGACGTGCAAATGAGTTTGCAAAACTTACCTCCTAATCACATTGATGCGACTATTTTTTATGAAGAATTGAACAACACTTGGCGTTTTACTGGGTTTTATGGAAACCCGAATAAACAGTTGAGATACCAATCTTGGTCGCTACTAAGGCAGCTAGCAACATTATCAAACGAAGCATGGATATGTGCTGGCGATTTTAATGCAATGCTATCAATTTCTGAAAAAGCGGGAGACGGTTGGCTTCGTACAGAGAGATACAAGATTTTAGCGATTGTCTGCGTGACTCGAGATTGAATGATTTGGGATTTGTCGGGTATCCATATACTTGGGGTAATAACAGGAACAGATACTACGAGAGAACGTTTGGACAAAGCATGCGGTAATTATGAACGTGTGTACTCTGACCATATTCCTTTACTCATTGAATGGAGAAGCAAAGTTATTTCCAACCAGAGAGCTCGGAGTCGGGGCTTTAAGTTTGAAGCAATGTGGTTGAAATCTGAGGGTTGCGAGCAGGTTGTTAAAGAAAATTGGTTTCCTAATAACTCCCAGCATAACCTTGGTGAACAATGGAGTAATATGGAGAATTGTAAAGTGGGTTTACTGCAATGGAATCGTGACAATTTTGGGGCTGTGCGCGACAAAATTCGGACGCTTAAAGAAAATATTTTGATTTTGAAGAAACAAGTGTTAACCGAAGAGGTTGTTGCTGATATTAAAAAAATGTCAAGCGAGTTGGATGAGTTATTGGATAAAGAAGAGATGTTATGGAGGCAACCAGCAAAGGCGCACTGGGTGAGAGAGGGCGACAAAAATACAAATTTTTTCCACGCAAAGGCCTCATCTAGACGAAGGAGGAATACCATTTCAGGTTTATGTGATTCAGCAGGTGTATGGTGTGAGAAAGAGTTTGAGCTGGAAAATATTGTCTCCGAGTACTTCCGGAATATATTCACATCTGAACATCCATCCATGGCTGCAATGGAGGAGGTGTTGGGAGCTATTGAACCGCTTGTCGGCGATTCAATGAATAAAACACTCCTCGAGGAGTATACGCAAGAAGAGGTGAAAAGGGCCCTAGATGAGATGCATCCATTGAAATCACCGGGGCCTGATGGTTTTCCAGCGGTTTTTTTCCAGCGTTTCTGGAATTTGGTGGGCGGCGATGTGACCAAATGGGTTCTAAATTTACTAAACCACCAGGAGATGCCTTCAAAGGGAAATTACACCCATATAATGTTGATTCCCAAATGTCAGGACCCTAGGAATATGACACAATTTCGGCCGATTAGTTTGAGCAACGTGGTTTATAAAATTGCTTCCAAAGTTATAGCGAATCGTCTTAAACCACATATGAATTCTATCATATCTGAATCTCAATCGGCTTTTGTTCCTTCTCGATTAATTTCGGATAATATTCTGATCGCATATGAAGTTTCTCATTATATTAAGAGGAGTACGGCGGAGCATATGGCAATAAAATTGGATTTAAGCAAAGCTTATGATCGTATTGAATGGGGTTTTCTTCGCGGGGTGATGGCTAAACTGGGATTCCATATTAGATTTATTAATTTGATCATGTTATGTGTTACTACTGTCACTTATCTTTTGTTCTCAATGGGCTATCATTTGGCTTTCTCACGCCGGAGAGGGGTATTCGACAAGGCGATCCAATTTCCCCTTATCTTTTTCTCTTTTGTGCGGAAGCGCTCAGTGCTCTGATCAAACGAGAAGAGCAACGAGGTAATATAGTTGGTTTGACTGTATGCAAAAATGCGCCAAGAGTATCTCACTTACTTTTCGCAGATGATACAATAATTTTCTGCAACGCCAATATCTCTTCGGCCACTTGTGTGAAAAATATTTTGAGAATTTATGAAAAGGCTTCGGGTCAAAAAGTGAATTATCAGAAATCTAGCATCGTTTTTAGCAAAACGACTACCTCGGCGAATAAGGAGATGATCAGAACTGCACTTTCAATGGAAGTAGTTGACAAACACGATAAATACTTGGGACTCCCCTCAGTGATAGGAAAATCAAAACGAGAAGTATTCGGTCATATCAGAGACAGAGACAGGGTTTGCAAACGTCTTCAAGGATGGAAGGAGAAATGGCTATCGAAGGGAGGAAAAGAAATCCTTATCAAGGCTGTGATTCAAGCCATCCATACGTACGCAATGAGTCGCTTCAAACTTCCAAGGTATTTTACGGATGAAGTTGAGGGGTCTATGGCTAAGTTTTGGTGGAATGATAATCGAGGGAAGGGGATTCATTGGATTAAATGGCACGATATGTGCTTGAGCAAAGATTTTGGAGGTCTCGGTTTTCGCAACTTAGACGCTTTCAACACAGCTCTTCTTGCTAAACAAGTTTGGCGTCTTTTGGTTTCGCCGGATAGCTTATTAGCAAGGATATACAAGGCGCGGTACTACCCACAATCTGATATTTTTGGTGCATCGTTAGGATCAAATCCATCATACACGTGGAGAAGTATATGGGGTGCTATATCTCTGTTAGATAAGGGTACTCGATGGAGAATTTGAAGTGGAGCAAAGGTGTCAATATGGGGCGATAAATGGCTTCCGAGAGTAACTACTTTTAAACCTTTTACTCCTACGGGTAGTTGGCCAACGGAGATGAGGGTCCAAAGTCTCATTGACAATGAGTCTGGTCGTTGGAATATACATGCTTATCCTCGATTTTCTACGAAGATGATACAAGGTGTATAATGTCTATTCCTCTTGGGAATTCTGTTAACGAAGATAAGATTATTATAATCAGAGTGGTGCATTCACTGTTCGTAGCGCTTATCACTTAGCTGTCCAGTTAGAGAAGGAAAGAATGGGCCTAAACACCGCTAGCAGCTCCTCTCTGGCTCCCACGGGGTCATGGAAATGGTTATGGGGTTTGAAGCTTCCGAGTAAAATAAAAATCTTTCTTTGGCGTTGTTGTAAAAATCTTCTTTCTACGCGGCTGAATTTGGTACAACGAAGGGTGCTTGAGGTAGGCACATGTGAAGTATGCAGTGATGACGAAGATGTTCTCCATTGCCTATCAATCTCTTTCGCTAGACAAGTGTGGGCGCTAAGTGGAGTGCCATGGTCGACACATTGACCGAGAGAGCGAAATTTTCTCGATTGGTTCATGCACATCAAAAAGGCAGCAGGATAGTGCGCAAGTTGAATATTGTGCTGTATTGTATTGTGTTGGGCTATTTGGAATAAGAGAAAATAAATGCTATTTCGAGAAAGTACATTGTTCAACTATGGATGTCATTGTTTTCGCCAAGAAGTTCATCATGGAATTGCGAGGAGCGTTTTCAGTTGTTCATAGTCCACATTCGTCTCGAGCCGCTGGAAGAATGTTAATTCATTGGGAGGCGCCACCTAGGGATGTGTTAAAAATAAATTTCGATGCTTCCCTTGGCTCAGATGAAAATAGTTGCGGTTTAGGTGGATTAGCAAGATCTTTCGATGGTAAATGTATTGCTTGGTTCTCTTCTTGCTGCAATCAACGTCTAGACGCAACTACAACATAGGCGATGGCAGCACTCAGAGCCATGGAGTTCGCTCGCGATCATGATATGCATCGAGTTGTTTTAGAAAGCGATTCCAGCACCATTGTCGCAGCTATCCAAGGTGAATGAGGGTCTTTTTTCAGCTTTGGTCACCTCATCGACGATATGATCAAAAGACTCTCATGTGTATTTGAAGACTTCAAAGTTTGCCATGTCAAAAGGGAAGGTAACCGTGCTGCCCACGAAATCGCAAAATTGTCCTTAAGGTCAACTTTTACGGCTGATGTTCTCCTAGATTTCATATCTAGTATTGTAATTTCTGATTTTTCTCATTAATTCAATAATAAGTCTGTTTTTCTCAAAAAAAAAAAAATAATAATAATCTAAATAAAATGAAAGTTGTGAAGATTGGATTATGGGTATTTATAAGTGAAAATAATAATTGAGAAATTTTTTAAAATTTCAAAATTCAAAAAAAATCAAAATTCAATCTTTCTTTTATATTTTTCAAAATTAATATATATGTATTTGTTATTATTCGGGATTTTTGATATTAATAATAGTCAACATGACAATTAATACTTTATAAAACATTAGTTATGCAATTATTATAATCATTTGATAGTGTTATTTATATTTATATATTTATAGTTAGGAATATATATAACATAAACAAAAGGTGTAAAATGATTATAATAAATAATGTTAAATAGATTAGTAATTATCATATTCATTATATTTAATTAAATTACAAACAAATAGAATATAATAAAAAAAAATTGAATGGACTTGAGCTTAATCCATTTAAATCTTACGATTCGATTGTAATATTTGAATAAAATGTAAACGCGTTTGTTTACATGTTGAATTGATTCAATACATTATATTTTTCAACAGTGGAGATTATATTGATATAACGATTAATAATAGATGTTTTGAAGTATTGAATCGTGATTCTATATATTTTTTTAAAAGTTTATTCTATTACATTTGTTAATAATTTAATTAAAATTATTTAATAACAATTAATATGAAAATGAATAATTTAGTTAACATATTTATCATTTTACACTAGCATTTTATATTATATATATTTATCGTCTACATTTAAACCAAAATGTTGGTTGGCCTAGTGGTAATAATTGCTTATTCTTCCTCAACTTTCCGAGTTCGAACCCCCTAATGAGATATTAAGTGGATTTGCATATTTAATAAAATTGATTTTTCATAATAATATATTATAGTAACTTTAAGTAATATTAAATGGGGGTATTTTGGATAATTCATGTCAATTGGGTTTATAACAAATATCAAGTAATAAAAATGAATTTAACATTAAATCAAAATTCAATGAGGGTGTTTGTCATATAACCCCTATTTTATTTGAAGACATCTAAAATTCTAAATAATCTAAACTATTCCACTATTTCGTATGATTGTAGTTATGGTTGTAGTTTCATTAATAGTCATTTTTGTTTGAATTTTGGTGTGTGTTTTTGGTTTTGTTTTAGTTGATTTCAATAATTTGTATTCATTTCACTAATTTTGAGTTGATTTCTATAAGTTTTTGTTGATTTTGATTGTTGTAATAGTTGATTTCAATAGTTTTGTAGTAGATTTCATTATTTTTTTAGTTGATTTAGATAATTTGTAGTTGATTTGATGAATCTGATGTCGACAATTTGGTAGTTGTTTACGGTAACTTTATAGTTGATTATGGAAAATAAAAATGGAATAAAAAATTGAAAAAACAAATTGTTGATTTCCAAAATTTTGAAGTTGATTTTGAAAAAAAAAGGCCGAAAAAAATTGAAAAAAAAATATATTTAAAAAAATATTTATAACTATTTAAAGTCAATTTTTTTTTTGTCATTTTTTAATTGAATAAATAATAAAACCAAAAAAAAAACGTCAAACACCTACTAAACATGAGCTAACATTGGCAAGCATACAATACATTGAGAAATGAAGTGGTGCAAGAAATGAAGTGGTGTTCTTGTATTTTCTAGCTTCCCACTCTTGTACATAATGTGGAAATATTAATTGTAGCCTTCTAAACACATAGTAGAATATATTTATTATAGAATATATTTATTAGAGATTTTTATTAATGTTGTAGAATATTTTTGGAAATTACATTGCAAAATCTAATTATTTATTTTATATTTGTTACACTCAACAAAAATTAATATATATATTTTTAATTTAAAGTATTATTTTATTAGAAGACATCTAAATAAATTTAACTATTCCACTATTTCAAAACTGTGTTAAGAAATGTATAGTTTTTTTAATATTTGATAAGATTTTAGAATATATTATAACATTATTGTTATCATTTTTAATGACATCAATCCTAATTTCGAGGCGTCGTTGTAAACTATGAATTCTCCGACTTTCTCTGGTAGTGCGAGAATTGGTGCCGAGGTGAGTCGAGTCTTTAATTAGGTGAAACCGGCGTTGCATTCGGGCGTCCCTTGGTACTTGACGTATTTTCGAGTTAATCGGGTGAGTGGAGAGGCAAGTGTTGGGCTAAATACCTAACACGCAAGTACACGTATCGAAAACAAGTAGTAAAAGTGGACTCGTGAGAGTCGGATGTCGATCCCACAGGGAATACTCAAATTATCTAATCCTAAGTACCAAATTCTAACAATTGTGATTTTTATCCAGCCTACGCAAAGTTGTCAAATCTAATCAACAAAATAATTAAACTAACTAAGAAAGCAAATAAACACGAGAAAATATAAATAAAAACGGACCTAGGATTTTATCTTCCCCCTATGCAAGAATTGCTCACCCAAAACCCCTTAATTATGAAATATATGATTCCTGATTATTAACCCGAGACACTAATTTACTCATAACCCGCTGTCGCGTGTATTACGAGTCTATTATTCATAAACGGTTCATTATATGTCTATGCAAACCAATTATGAATAAAGCATTAACTAACAAGTCTCGTAAATGGCTACCTAAGGTGATATATTGATACGAACCCCGTAGAACTTGTTACGAGACCCAATACCCTACGCGGAAGCAAGATCGAAGACACCCAAAAACAAAGATTCAAGTTTGGCGGAAGCAAGGAACAATGACCCCATAGCTATCAAGAGCTAGAAACCATTATTATCAAGGTGAAATATAATATTGACCCCGTGGTTATAGAGAACCAGAAACCAATACTATGGCGCTACGAAAGTTACAAGAATCCACTTGTAAAATTCCGAAGAATGCTGTAGAACAGCGAAGGAGAATTGATCTCTCAAAATACTCAAATATTTAATAAAATTCGTCTTAGAAAATAAGCCAAATTGGCAACCTATTTATAAGGTCTAAAAAGACTCCTTTTTCACAAGGAAAAGGACTCCTACCTAAACTATAATAAGGAAACTTGTAAATAAGCAAATCCTAACCATAAAAGACTCTCAAATAATAAAAACGTAATAAAACCTAAATTAAAAACGTGAATAATTAAACTAAATAACTTGATCTTCAAGTCGGCTTCTCGATCACCCTTCTAATCTCGCGACATTGGGCTGTGCACGTGCATGCAATTAAAGCTCAATTTCGACACTGTTCCACTTCGAATATCTCTTTGCTCAAAACATGAAAGTTGTAGTTCTTTCAGTTAGCTTTCCGAATCATTTTGAATCATCTAAATCGGACTTCGGAAGCGAGAGTTATAACCCGAATGGTAAACTCTGCCAGAATAGGCGAGAATCTCGGATGCATGGAATTCGACTTGTCCAACGACTTCTTCTCTTTCTTTTCTTCCAATTCCAAGCCACGGACTCTTCAATAGTCTTATTCAGCCCTTTACTCTCCATGGACAGCTCGAATAATGTCTTTAAACTCGTACGCTTTCGCGTCTTCCAACTCTTTGTCATGGAGCATCTCTGGATCGTATCATTCTCCCCCTCTTTAAAAGGATTCGTCCTCGAATCCGGACAAATATCACAAGGAGTATAAACAACATCGATCTCATGATCGATCTCTCTCGTTGGCAGCAAACTTACAAATCGCTGCACCACATCGCAGAACATATCATCTATTAGCCATTGAAATGTGTACGAACATGGATATTTTGTAGCTCGAATTCCCAATGCGTCCAACCTCTGTATAGAGAATGGATGAAGCATCTCTCTAGGCACCGCCATCTCATCAACATTCACACTGAGAGTTTGCACTTTGTTTAGCTCGACATTAACTTCATTGCATGGCTGACTCATATCATTTTCCACCTCTTCAAAAGGATTCGTCCTCGAATCCGAATCTTCAATTTCTTCTTCGAGTGGTGGGGCGGTTTTGCACTTTTCATCCTCCTTGGGCTGCAACTCAACAATCTCGTCTTGCATCAATTCAATTTTTGCACCAATGCTTTCCACGATGTCTAGATCATTTTCCTCCATGGGAAACTCAATGCTATCATTCCTCTGAGGCGGTGACACGTAAATAATCTTTTTCTCCTTTGTAGCATCCTCAATATTGGACCACAAGTTCACGAATTGCTTGCTCGGACACTCTTCTCTCTTAGTCTTGAATTGCTGCTCGATTTTTGATTTCTCTCTTTTAGGATTTTGCACCGATTCTCTCACCATGCTCGCTGGATAACTCCTTTGCGATTCCCAACTCGGCGAACTCCGTTCTTCTGACTTACTAACTTGCCTCGAGCTTTGCATCTTCAATTCCCTATAATAATGAGGAGGAACAAACCTCTTCCTCATAACTGCCTTCATGGACTCCCAATCATCAATTGGTGGTTCACCACAGCGGCGCCTAGTTAAGACAAATTGATCCCACCAAGTAATTGCATAGTCAATGAACGCTTCGACGGCGAGCTTCACCTTCTTCTTCTCGGAATAATAATGATAATCGAATACGAGCTCAATCTTTCTTTCCCATTGTATGTACGCATCAGGATCACTCTTGCCTTGGAAAGATGGTATTGTCAACTTGAGTGAGCTGAAGTTTTGATCTACGCCATCTCTTTCTCGACCAAAATATCCTCGGCTCGATCTATCCAATCCATACCCTCGTCCCATACTCTCCCTCCTTGATTTTGTAGCGTTAACACCAAAATTTCCATCACGATCTACCTCTTTGTCGGGATAAGGTATAACTGGTTGGTGAACATCACGTCGTACGTACGGCCCTCGAACATGTTGATCTTTGCGTAGTTCCTTTAGTTGGGTAATAATTCCTTCCATCCGATCTTGGAGTTCCTGGAAGCGTTTATCCATTGGCGACATCCTACGCTGCTGAATTCTTTCTCCTTTATAACCGGCCTTCTCGGACACGATCAAAATAATTCTTTTTTTTTTTTTTTTTTGACACTAATAAACCCTAAATTGGGCTATAAGGAACTCTAAACAAGAACAAAATTGGACTTTTTTTTTTTTTTTTCGTTTTTTTTTTTTTTTTTTTTTTGACACGAACAACCCTAACTTGGCTGAAAAGAAACCTAAAAAAAAAATTAAAATTCGATTTTTTTTTTTTTGTATTTTTTTTAACGATCACTCTTAATAAGACAACTCAAGAAAAGATGAGATATACTAGAAGACACAACAAAAATAAAGATGCAACTGATACGAAACGAAAAACAAAACGAAGACACGAAAGAAAGGACTGACTCAACAATTAAGATAAAGGATAGGCGAAACCTGTTTTGGATGTTGGCTCTGGTTACCAACTGATACGAACCCCGTAGAACTTGTTACGAGACCCAATACCCTACGCGGAAGCAAGATCGAAGACACCCAAAAACAAAGATTCAAGTTTGGCGGAAGCAAGGAACAATGACCCCATAGCTATCAAGAGCTAGAAACCATTATTATCAAGGTGAAATATAATATTGACCCCGTGGTTATAGAGAACCAGAAACCAATACTATGGCGCTACGAAAGTTACAAGAATCCACTTGTAAAATTCCGAAGAATGCTGTAGAACAGCGAAGGAGAATTGATCTCTCAAAATACTCAAATATTTAATAAAATTCGTCTTAGAAAATAAGCCAAATTGGCAACCTATTTATAAGGTCTAAAAAGACTCCTTTTTCACAAGGAAAAGGACTCCTACCTAAACTATAATAAGGAAACTTGTAAATAAGCAAATCCTAACCATAAAAGACTCTCAAATAATAAAAACGTAATAAAACCTAAATTAAAAACGTGAATAATTAAACTAAATAACTTGATCTTCAAGTCGGCTTCTCGATCACCCTTCTAATCTCGCGACATTGGGCTGTGCACGTGCATGCAATTAAAGCTCAATTTCGACACTGTTCCACTTCGAATATCTCTTTGCTCAAAACATGAAAGTTGTAGTTCTTTCAGTTAGCTTTCCGAATCATTTTGAATCATCTAAATCGGACTTCGGAAGCGAGAGTTATAACCCGAATGGTAAACTCTGCCAGAATAGGCGAGAATCTCGGATGCATGGAATTCGACTTGTCCAACGACTTCTTCTCTTTCTTTTCTTCCAATTCCAAGCCACGGACTCTTCAATAGTCTTATTCAGCCCTTTACTCTCCATGGACAGCTCGAATAATGTCTTTAAACTCGTACGCTTTCGCGTCTTCCAACTCTTTGTCATGGAGCATCTCTGGATCGTATCATATATGTATGTCTACGACACCACATGCAATTGACACACTCATCCGGTGAAAACTACTCGAAGGTTCTTTTACTTACCATCTAATTATCAAAATAGCTCTGTCGAGTCAAACTCAATAATCACAGATAAAGTACATAAATTGATCAGGTTCATGCACTAACAATCATAACAGGCAGAAGAAATAATCAAAAAATCATAATTGCATAATCTCAAGAAAACGGGTTCACCATCCCCACATAGGGTTCCAACAAAATCCTAGATTAAAAACTTAGCTACTCATGTTCTCTAAGAAAAACATAATAACATAAACAAAAGTCATAGAGTTAGAAAAGATAGATGAAAGAAGAATTATGATAAAGATTCGTCAGGTCTTCCTCTTTGTTTCTCCGTTCTCTCGCTCCTCTTCCTCCAAGATTGTGTTCCTATAGTCTTTAATTCGTGCTTGGTTTGACCTTAAATAGATGTCTCAACTTGGTTGAAGGTTTTAGGTTTCCTTGTGTGATTAAAACTCCAAAATTGTCTCCAGCGTGTTATCACACGGCCGCGCGAGAATCGCCGAAACCTTCTGCCCTCATTCTGCAATCGGCGCAGCCGCGCCAAAAATAGGCTAAATTTGGCACGACCGCGCCATCCAGTTTTCAGCATATATTTGTTTTCTTCCGTTTTTGCCCGTTTTGACCTTTTTTGGCTCGTTTCGTCCTTGGAACTCCCAAATCGTCAAGTTGTACCTAAAATACAATAAATCACTCATTAAGTATCACGAAATCAATAAAAGTATACAAAAATCCTCGTAAGAAAGTATACATTGAGTGTAAAATATACACTCAACACACCCCCAAACTTGAACTTTTGCTTGTCCTCAAGCAAAAACTAGCAACCTTTAAAGCAACACTTTCAATAAATGCCTCTCATCACATAGATTAATGGTCAACTTCACGTTTTCAGAACTTGCAATTATCATGATAATTCTGAAAAATTTACAAGCTCGTAATTCAAATATACGTATTCACTCACCCTTGCCAAAAACCACAAACCATGCTATCGCTTCAAGTATCCCATATTTTTAAATTAAAAAAGGAGAAAATTTATACTTACATAATAATATTCAACTCCAAAGACTCACCAAATTTCTTTATTCGGCTAGTATCATATAATTGAGCTATTGGGATCATTGGGACTTTTTGGCTTTCAAATGTTGGGCTTTTGGTACAAGGTAGAAAATATGGATAAAAGTGGCTACTCTTCTCCTTTCATCTCACAATTAGTCACTAAGAGTTGCACTTGACGGAATTTTTAACTTTCGTTCTTGACTAGAGGTGTTTTCGCTAGGATTTAGCTTTAGGAATTATTGCTCACCTCGAAGGACTTATAACCTAACTCGATTAAGAGTTCAAAAGTCTTCACTTTTGCTTTTAACATGATGGTTCGAGTTTTTACTTAAAAATATTTCTCAAGTCCTTTATTCCCCTTCTATCTCTCTTCTTCTTCTTTTTTTATTTTTTTTTTATTTTCTTTCTCTTTTTTTTTGTTTTTTTTTTGTTTTTACGAAGAAGAAAAAGGTAACAATTTTTTTTCAACGAACCTCCAAGGGAAAATTTATCAAGAAATAACCATCTAATCTACCCACTTTATTTCGGCTCAAACAAAGAACACCGTTTCTCCAAGGCTCAATTAAGGTTCGAATGATAAAAATTTAAAGGTAGGCTTGAAAGGCTCAAACGGTTCAAAGATGGCCCAAATCACTTCCCAAATTGCTCAACAATTTAATATTTCACTTTGTAAATTCCTAAGGCAAATTCTAAAACCGAATAGCATATGATATAGCATAAATTAATTCCACGTTTTAAAACACAAAACTTTCAACCAAAGCAAGGCATAATTCGTGATTCCTAACAATGACTCCTTCCTACGACACTTTGTATCAAAAGCTCACCAAAATTCAATCACAATCAAGTTAAATCAAGCAATTTCATCATTACACATCAACCATCTTTCATCACCATGATTCATCGAAGCATTTATCTCAATTTTTTTTTCGAAAGCAATAACTAAAATAAAAAAAAATATCCTAACGCATGCAAACTAAAAAATTAAAGCGCATAAAAACAAGTAATTATCCACCCCCAAACTTAAAACTTATATTGTCCTTAATGTAATTAGCACGAAGTTTAAGGATAGAATACACCTGAATCAGTCGTCTTGGCCATGTCCGGGTTACTCCTCACCCTCGCTTTTATTATGCTTCTGTTGCGTTTTGCATGGCCGTATGAGGTTTTGAACTGTTTTCCGCACGGCCGTGCGAATTGCCAAAAGCAGGCAGTAGCTGTCTGTTTCTCGGACGGCCGCGTCAGATTATAGTGTGTTTTTCGCGCGGCCTCGCGCCCCAAGCCAAAATTGGGCAGTAGCTTCCCAGATTTTCCAGATGGTCGTATGATATTTTGCTTTGTTTTGGGACGGCCATATGAGCTCCAGAGTTGCCATTTCTTGACCTGAAAATTAAAAATATGCTTAAATTTTTAGCTTGCATGCTTATAAAATAAATAAATAAAATAAAACAAGAAAAAATAAATAAAAAAACGAAAAATCTCGGGTTGCCTCCCAAGAAGCGCTAAGTTTATAGTCTTCAGCCAGACTTTGTTCGTGCTCTTCAATTCCTTAGCTTTTGAACCCATCTCCTTACTTCCTTTTGGAGAAAGTCTTGAATAAATGGGTTGATCCGATTCTTCTTTCGACTGGTTCGCTTAGGTCGCCACATCCTCCTTGCACGTTCATCGCCGTTAGCACCCCAACTCTTTTGACTATCTCTCGGAAGAGTTCAAATTGAGTTCATAAAATAAACTTGCTCCTTCCGACTCCCGTTTCCGCCATCATCTACTGCACTCAAAGATGCTTTCCCATGGTCCAAGATCAAAACATCAAAATTTTCATGATTTGTAAAATCCATAAGATCAATAGCAAAACAATCATTATTATCACATGGATTTTTATTAGCACTAAAAACGTTAAATTTGATCGTTTGATCATGCACCGTCATTGTAAGATCACCACTAGCACAATCAATTAGAGTTTTCGATGTGGCTAAAAACGGTCTCCCTAAAATAAGAGGTATCTCCCTATCTTCATCTATATCAAGTATAATGAAACCAACAGGGAAGATAAATTTTTTCACTTTTACTAACACATTCTCTAAAATACCTTTTGGGTAAACTAAAGACTTATCGGCTAATTGAAGAGTTATAGCCGTCGGTTCAATCTCACCTAACCCAAGATTTTTATAAGTGGAATAAGGCATAAGATTAATGTTAGCACCTAAATCAATGAGCGATCGAACATTTTTACCTCCTATAGTACAAGGAATAGTGAACTTACCTGGATCGCCGAGTTTTTGTGGAAGAGGCCGTGTAGGAATTGCACTGCATTGCTCCGTGAGTTGGATCATCTCGTTCCCTTGCAATTTCTTCCTCTTTGTCACGAGATCCTTGAGAAATTTCACCCACTTTGGCATCTTTTGAGGGGCTTCCATAAAAGGGATATTTACGTGAATTTCCTTCAACTTGTCCAAAAACCATTGGTATTCGGCATCGAGCTTCTTCTTTAGAAGCTTTTGAGGATATGGAATTGGAGGGGCTCGTGATTTCACTGTTGATGATAGTGATTCTTCGTGAGTTGCTTCTTTTTCCCCAATCACACTCGACTTCTCGATTACTGTGTTTCTCTTCTCTTTTCGTGGGGCTTCCTCCAATTGTCTCCCATTTCTTAAACTTATAGCATTGCACTACTCGATGTTGCTCTTCCGAGGATCTTCCGTATTCAACGGCAGTGCTCCCGATGGCCTCACGTTTAGCTGGGTTGCAAGTTGACCCATCTGTGTTTCCAAATTTCAAATGGAAGCTTGAGTTGATGTCATGAATTGAGCTAAGATGTTCGCGAGATCTCCACGTTTAGGCGAATTTTGGAAACCGGGAGCTTGCCTTTGTCCTTACTGATTTCCTCCCCATCCAAAGTTAGGGTGATCTTTCCATCCCGGATTATAAGTGTTGGAGTACGGGATCCTCTGTTGTCGGTTGGTGTCATTCACATAATTTAGTGACTCCGTTTCTTCTAAGCACTGGTCGGGAACTTGGACTACATGGACTTGCTGAGTCTGCAAAGTTGCTACTTGCTTTGATAGCTTTTCTAGCTGGGCAGTGATTGCGGTGACCCCGTCTAACTCCAAAATTCCTCCCGTCTTCTTGGTTCCGCTATTTGACCGGTCTGATGCCCGCATGTATTTGTTCCTTGCGATCTGCTCTTAAAGTTCGTAAGCTTCGTCATAGGTCAAGCTCATGAACATACCGCCAGTTGCTGAATCGAACACCGTTCTCGAATTTTCTTGCAATCCATCATAAAATATTTGAAGTTGCCGCCACTCTTGAAGTCCGTGATTTGGGCATCTCCGAATTAATTTTTTGAATCGCTCCCACGTCTCAAACAACGCTTCACCGGCTTCTTGTAAGAAGTTTTGTATTTCTCTCCGAATTCTCTCAGTTTTAGTTGGGGAGTTGTACGTATTCATGAAGAGTTGTGCTAGCTGGGGCCAAGATGAGATGGAGTGCGGTGCATGAGTTTGTAACCATTCTCAGGCTGCTCCTTGCAAAGAGTGCTTCAAAAGGCGGAGTTGCAGGGCTTCAGGGGATACTCCGTTCATCTTGTGCGAATCACATGCTTCGAGAAAGTTGACCAAGTGGAGATGCGGATCTTCATGAGCTAATCCACTAAACAACCCATTGTTTTGGAGCATGATAAGGAGTCCCGCTCTAATTTCGAAATTATTGGCTTCAATGGGGGCTGTTGGATGCTCGATTGGAACTCATTGAGTGTCATAACGGTGTACTCATGCAATGCTCGTTGACGAGGTGGTGGATTAATGAGTTGACGTTGCCCTTGCTCGTTGATGATATTTCCTGCCGCATTCGGTAGGTGCCCTTGGTCATCTCCCCTACGATTATTCTCTTCTTCCATTCGCATAAAAAGTACCTAAAACAAAAACAATAAAAATAAAATAAGCAAATTAAATAAATAAATAAAACGGCTGAAGTAAGAACAATTGCTTAAATTTGATATTAGAATAAATAGATAATATAGCCGTATTCCCCGGCAATGGCGCCAAAAACTTGTTGGGCTAAATACCTAACACGCAAGTGCACGTATCGCAAACAAGTAGTAAAAGTGGACTCGTGAGAGTCGGATGTCGATCCCACAGGGAATACTCAAATTATCTAATCATAAGTACCAAATTCTAACAATTATGATTTTTATCCAACCTACGCAAAGTTATCAAATCTAATCAACAAAATAATTAAACTAATTAAGAAAGCAAATAAACACGAGAAAATATCAATAAAAACGGACCTAGGATTTTATCTCCCCCCTATGCAATAATTGCTCACCCAAAACCCTTCAATTATGAAATATATGATTCCTGATTATTAACCCGAGACACTAATTTACTCATAACCCGCTGTCGCGTGTATTATAAGTCTATTATTCATAAACCGTTCACTATATGTCTATGCAAACCAATTATGAATAAATCAACTAACAAGTCTCGTAAATGGCTACCTAAGGTGATATTTGTATGTCTACGACACCACATGCAATTGACAGACTCATCCGGTGAAAACTACCCGAAGGTTCTTTTACTTACCGTCTAATTATCAAAATAGCTCTGTCGAGTCAATCTCAATAATCACAGATAAAACACATAAATTGACCAGGTTCATGCACTAACAATCATAACAAGTAGAAGAAATAATCATAAAATCATAATTGCATAATCTCAAGAAAACGAGCTCACCATCCCCACATAGGGTTCCAACAAAATCCTAGATTAAAAACTTAGCTACTCATCTTCTCTACGAAAAACATAATAAAATAAACAAAAGTAATAGAGTTAGAAAAGATAGATGAAAGAAGAATTATGATGAAGATTCGTCAGGTCTTCGTCTTCGTTTCTCCGTTCTCTCGCTCCTCTTCCTCCAAGATATTGTTCCAGTAGTCTTTAATTCGTGCTTGGTTTTCCCTTAAATAGATGTCCCAACTTGGTAGAAGATTTTAGGTTTGCTTGTGTGATTAAAACTCCAAAATTGTCTCCAGCGTGTTTTCACACGGCCGCGCGAGAATCAGTGCAATTCTCACACACGCGCGAGAATCGCCGAAACCTTCTGCCCTCATTCTAAAATCGGCGCGGCCGCGCCAAAAATAGGCTAAATTTGGCACGGCCGCGCCTTCCAATTTTCAGCATATTTTTGTTTTCTTCCGTTTTTGCCCGTTTTTGACCTTTTTTGGCTCGTTTCGTCCTTGGAACTCTCAAATCGTCAAGTTGTACTTAAAATACAATAAACCACTCATTAAGCATCATTAAATCAATAAAAGTATACAAAAATCCTCGTAAGAAAGTATACATTGAGTGTAAAATATACACTCAACAACAAGCTTCGAGAAATCTTTCACAAATTTGCGGTAGTAGCTGGCTAGTCCAAGAAAGCTTCAGATTTCCTAATATGTATTCTTCGGAATTGGCCAATTTGACACCGCTTCCATCTTGCTAGGATCGACGGAGATTTCTCTTTCTGAAACAATGTGACCAAGGAAAGCCACACTCGATAGCCAGAATTCGCATTTGCTGAATTTGGCGTATAACTGATGCGATCGGAGAGTTTGGAGTACAGTGCGAAGGTGTGCCATATGTTCTTCTTGGGGTTTGGAGTAGATAAGAATTTCGTCGATGAAGACAATTACGAACTGGTCCAAGTATTGATGAAAGACTCGGTTTATAAGGTCTATGAAAGTTGCGGGTGCGTTGGTTAGACCGAAGGGCATGACAACGAATTCGTAGTGGCCATACCGGGTTCTGAAAGCTGTTTTGGCAATATCGGATTCTTTGATTTTGAGTTGGTGGTAACCGGATCTGAGGTCGATTTTTAGAGATGACCGATGAGCCTTTGAGTTGGTCGAAAAGATCATCGATTCGAGGAAGAGGTTATTTATTCTTGATTGTGATTTTGTTAAGTTCACGGTAATCGATGCAAAGGCGAAGGAATCCCTCTTTCTTTTTGACAAAGAGAACCGGTGCGCCCCACGGGGAATGGCTGGGTCGAACATAACCCTTGTCGAGCAATTCTTGAACTTGGTCCTTCAGCTCCTTTAATTCCATCGGGGCCATACAGTACGAGGCTTTGGAAATTGGCGTAGCTCCGGGGATGAGGTTGATTTCGAACTCAATTTCTCGATCGGGAATTCTTGGACAGCTCGATTATCGGAAATTTGGGCTTTGGGATCAGATTCAGATTTCAGAATATACACTAAGTAGCTGGAATGACCCTTGTGAATAAGTTTAACTGCTTTGATCACTGAGATGATTGGAATCGAGGTTTTGGGTTGAATTCGGAACTTTAGGGTATTGCGGTTCAGAAGGGGAAAGATAACCGTTTTTTAGGCACAATCAATTTGAGCTTTGAATTTGGTTAACCAGTCCATGCCTAGTACAACTTTGATATTTTGGATTGGTAGGAGGATTAAATCGAAATTCATGGGTTGGGTGTGAACTTTGATCGGGCAATTGATTATGACTAGATTGGAGAACATTTCTTTGCCAGAGGGAATGAGAATTAGGTATTCGTAATTTAGTCGATTTGGTTCGAGATTTAAGTGCGCAATTATGTCTTTTGATATAAAGGACTGAGTAGAGCCGAAATCGATTAGAGCATATATTGGTTCTTCGAGGATAAATATGGTACATGCTATCATAGACGGGTCTTGCTTGCTTTGTTCTTGAGTCATGGCGAACACTCGACCGGGGACGTTCGGTGGAGGTTTTGGACAGTCTTTTACCATGTGTCCAGGCTGATGGCATCAAAAGCAATTCCTCGTTCCTTGTATGCATTCTCCGAAGTGACTCTTTTCACATGTTGGGCAGGTTGGCCTTGGCGCGGTGGCGGTGGTCCGGTTGATTGGCGAAGGGGATGCGTTCCTTTCCCTCGGAATGAGCGGTTGCCAAAGTCGTTCTTTTCCCATGGGCGTTGGAAATTTGGTGGCGGTCGGCGTTTGTTTGAATTTCTCCCTCGTCTTGGGCAGCCATGAGCGCTTTGTCCACAAGTTGGCGGAAAGTCGAGGCATCGGACATACGAGAATGTCTCTACGGATTTCGGGTTGGAGGCCACAAATGAAATGGTTCTTCTTCTCATCAGCATCTCAAGCGATAAATGGGGGGGGGGGGGGGGGAGTACGGGCAGCCTCTGAAATAATGGCTTTTGAGGTTTCTAAATAGTGGTCTAAATAACCTCGTAAAAATGGTCAAGCCATTATTGTAAAATATATTATTTTTATTAAAATAACCCAACAATACATAACATGGAAATATTAATTGTAGCTTTCTATACACATAGTAGAATATGTTAATTAGAGCTTTTTATATATATATATATATATATATATATATATATATATATATATATATATATATATATATATATATATATATATATATATATATATATATATATATATATATATATATATATATATATATATATATATATATATATATATATATATATATTCAATTTAAAGTATTATTTTATTAGAAGACATCTAAATAACTTCAACTATACCACTATTTCAAAACTGGATTAAGAAATGTATAGTTTTTTGAATATTTGATAAGACTTTAGAATATATTATAACATTGTTGTAATCATTTTTAATGACATAAATTCGACGCTCCGATTATCTCATTCTAATAAAACTTTAGAACAATATTATTTTTGGGGGTCTCACACTAAAACTTTATTATTCATGACAAGTGAAACTCCATACTCATGTGAATTTTATTAAACTGCATTTTTACTATTTACTATTCTCCTCTCTCTCGCTCTCTTTTTCACAATGTCGAAAAATTTCGGCTTTCGAGCTTTGTCAAAAGCATTAAGATCAGTTGGTAAATTATTTTATAGTATAAGAACCTATTTTTCGTATTATTTTTTTCTTAAAAAAAAAGGAAAAGAAAGTAAAAAAGCCAACGAATTAATTAATGAGTTCTTTATTTATTTATTTTATATATATATATATATATATATATATATATATATATATATATATATATATATATTTTTTTTGGGGTTTCGAAATTTGCCAAATATTCCTTTTTGGTATTAATTATTTTCCAAAAAAAAAAAAAGTAATTTTTTTTAATATAAATAAGTTCTTTATTTTTATTTTATTTTAATTCTTTTTCGGGTTACGAGCTTTGACAAAACCCCCCCTTTTCGCTATTAATTTTTTTCATATATATAAAAGTTGTCTATATTTCTACTTAATTTTTATTTGATGCGTTCTAGGTAGTAGCAGCAGCAGGAGCCGCACCCTTTCGGCTTCCTCTGATCCGGTTCCGCCCGGGTCCGACCCGAAGCCGGCGGATGAGGAGACGACACAGGAGGAGGAGGAGCAGCCGACTGAGGGGGATTCGTCCCCAGGTAATCTCTTATCTTCTTTAACGTAATTCAGATTGTTGCCAATTTAGGTTGTATAAAATTTAAAGGGCATTTATGGATTTTTCAGAAAATACTTGTTGCTAATAATTACTGTATACCGAGATGCATGCTTAGCTATTTGTTCAGATTGTTGACTATTTTGGGTTTTTAAAATTTAAAGGGCATTTTTGCATTTTTTTTCAGAAAATAATTGTTTCCTATTAATTTTACTGTATACCGTTCAGATTGTTGACTATTTAGGGTTTTTATAATTTAAAGGGCATTTTTGCATTTTTCAGAAAATACTTGCTGCTATTAATTTTACTATATACCGTGATGCATGCTAGCTAATTTGTTCGATAGAAAATTCTGTTTACGGATATTTTTATTCATTGATTTTTTTCTTAATTCTAATTACTAATATTTTGATTTTGTAGGCTATTTTTTTTGCCACGTGTGCAACGAAACTTTCGAGAATAAACATAATCTAACGAACCATGAAAACACCCGCCACGATGACCATTACGACTCCGACGGGTACTTGGGAGACGGGGCATCTTTTACGGTGTCTAAAGAGGAGGATAAGTACGGAAGAGACTCAAGCCCCCAATCCGCCCAATCCATAAAGGCGAAAATGGCCAAGTCAAAGCGCTCAGCAAAGTTCGCTAATCGGGACTCGGATTCGGTTTCGGATTCAGATTCGTATAAGGATGAGTATGAGCATGAGGAGGAGTATGAGGAGGAGGAGGAGGAGGAGGAGGAGGATGAGGTGGAAGATCGTCGAGGATGAGGATGATGAGGATGATGCCTAGACTTTTATTTTAATTTCTAAAACTATTGTCTTAATTTAATTTACTAATTGTTCTTTATTGTTATTTTAAGTTATTTGTAGACTCTTTTAATTTGTGAAACTTTATTTATTTTAAGTTATTTGTAGACTCTTGTTTTAATTTGAAACTGTTTTCTTAATTTTATTTTAATAGTTGTTTATTGTTGTAGTTGTTTATTGTTGTTTAAATGTTAAAAGTTCAGAGTATAGAAAAAATTTCAGAACATAGTTGGTAGAAATAATTGAATAAAATCACATAATCAATTACATTCTAGAAATTAAAATTCTTGCTCGTCTTGGGCAGCAATGAGGGCCTTGTCCACTAATTGTTGGAAAGTTGAAGCGTCGGACATACGGATATGTCTACGGATCTCGGGTTGTAAACCACGGATGAAATGATTATTCTTTTCCTCGGCGCCTCGAGCAGTGAATGGGGCCTAAAGGCAGCCACGTTCGAAACGACGGACGTATTCTATAATTGGTAAGTCTCCTTGACGGAGTTCGAGGAATTCTTTGAGTTTGTGAGCTCGTAAATCTTTCAAGAAATATTTTTTGAAGAATTGGACTTTGAATTCGGACCATTGAAGATTTTCGAGATTTGTCCCTTCATTGATTCCTTCCCATCAATGACGATCCTCGTTCCGGAGTAGGAATAAGGTGCAATGCACTCGAACACGGTCGGCCATTTGCATATAGTCGTAAATTACTTCGAGAGACTTGATCCATTCTTCGGCTACGGCTGGATCGATACCACCATGGAATTCAGTGGGATTCATTCTAAGGAATTGTCCGTATATAGCTTGGGGCGCCTTAATTTGAGTTTGTTACGTTGGAGAAGTTGTTCGATTTGACGTTGGTGGTTTTGGGCTTGTTCTCGGATAAGGTTCGAAAGATTAAGAATGGTTTGGCTGTAGTCTTGGGATTCATTGGGAGAAGAGCCTTGGTAGCTGGTACGCGTAAAACCTACGTATGAAAACCGCAAGTGTACAGCATAGCGTTTTGTAGAATAGTGAATTCCAGATATGATCCACAGGAAATTAAGTTCCTAAATTTACCAACTACCGTAATTATAGTATTCTAAACTTTATCTAGACGATCAAGAATGGATGGGATAAATAAAACAAAAAAGAAACAATAAATAAAAACAACGATCCGCCAGTATAAGCGAGGAATTCCGACGTGCGATGGCTTATAGGGTAAAATCCACCAGTGTACTATTGATAAAGTTCAACAAATCCGAATCTAATGTCAATCTATATTCGCTAACTCAGACACTAAAATACCCTAACCCCCGTCTCCAGTGTAGTTAGAGTCTACCCACAGGTCCGACGTCTCCGTTCAGAACCTGATATTAAGAGAGCATTTAGGTCAAGTCCTTAAGGGCTACCCGAGGTGCATCACGTCTCCGTTTCCACAATCCGAGCTATGTTTTTCTAAAATCAAACGAGAAATCCTCTCTCGAGTTTATTCCCATTTACAATCAATTTAATTGTTGGCCAAACAATCGAAAGCATTTAATACAGGAAAACATAAACAGAATCAAAGAACGACAAATATATCACAGATCTGGAAATCAAAATCAATATATACAACGTTTCATTTCCCTAACAGAAAATGCTCAGTTCATTACAAGCATAGCATCCAAATGAAGAACACGAGAAATCATAAACTAAACGTAAAGAAAAAGCTTATGAAAAACCCTCGTCGAAACCCTCGTCGAAGCTTCCCGCGAAGAGCGGGCGAAAACCGAAGAAAAGGTCGAGAGATTGTCGAGAGATGGTCGAGATCTTGCAAAATGAATAAGACACCTTCTATTTATAGTAAGAAATCAAAGAAAAATATTTCGTCTCGAATTTTGTGCCCAGATCGCGATCTGGGCTTCTTGGACCGCGATCTGGCAGTCTTGGAAACTGCGCACCGCCTTTCCAGATCGCGATACGGAATGGTGGATCGCGATCTGGTTCTTCATCAAAAAATGTACTGTGAGACCCCCCAGATCGCGATCAGGAAGTCTGGATCGCGATCTGGGTCCTGATCAAGAAAAGCTTATGTAAGACCCCCCAGATCGCGATACAGGAAAGCTGGATCGCGATCTGGGCTTCTGCGCCAACTTCAAACACTTTTTTGACCCTTTTTTAGCCTGAATTTGACAATTTCACATTTCATACAAGATGTAGATCGTGAAGTTATCTTTCTAAGACCACTTGAATCTGCTCAATTGGAGGTTGTATGCATACGTTATGCTTGAAATACGAAACAGTGCCACAACCCGCGATAATGCACTTTTGCAGGTGTTTGGTTTGATTTTCGGCTTCACTTCCAAAATCGTTTCGGATCGGCAAAAATAGCTTCTCTTTACCTAAAATATAAATAAAACAAAAACAACATAATATATACAAATAAAGCCGAAAACTCGGACGAACGAAGACCAAAACTCGAAGAATTGATAAGTAAAAATCATGCAAAATGAACACTTATCAGTAGCCTCGGGTTATACGTCTTGCCCTTACTTTTATATTAATTTGCAATTAATAAGTAAAGCACATAAACACATAAGGTATTAAATTCAAATAATTACCGAATGGGTCGAGTTTCACGTCTCTAATAGTCTTTAAGCCCGTGAAGTTCATACGAGTTTCTATAAACCATGCTCTAAAACCACCCTGTAGCACCCCCTCTCATATAGGCGATAAATCGAACCGGTTTATCGGAATTACACTTATTTAGCGGAAGCATTTTGGACCTCGTAGCGAATTTAAATCTTAGCGAAACTGTTGCCATTTAAATCCATATTTTTTTAGTGCAAAACCATTATCATTTTCGAAAAACTT
This sequence comes from Erythranthe guttata, assembly GCF_000504015.1. Next base: position 471,007 of record NW_012193677.1, on the reverse strand, counting down.
GTCTTGAAGGATTCTAGTCGGTTTAAATTCTTGTTTTGAAATACCTTTTTAAAGAAGGAATTTATTCGAGTGCTACACTATTCAAAAATCTTTTTATTATCGGTTCAAACTAGAAATCATAGTTTTAGAAATATTTTTGGTGAGAATTAAAGACATAAATAAAACTTGCTATTTTATTATTGCTATTTTATTATTATAAACGGATCTAGAATAAGGTTCAAAATAATATTCGTACCCAAAGAGTTCATTCCTCTAGTGAGGAATAAGGTAACCAAAATAAACGAGAAGCAAATTGTCTTTATTATTATACATCACCAAAATGTATATAATTATGCATCGTTTATTGAACCTCCCTTACGAACGTCCAAAGAAACCCGGACAAGACCTCGACACGCTACTCGATCCATTCCAACGGATTGGAGGATTGCTACTACTATTACCTACAATCAAAAGTTATCTATGTGAACATTAGAAATAGGTTATATATATATATATATATATATATATATATATATATATATGATATTATACATCACTTTAATCAACTTCATTCATCATCCAAGCACAACTTAATATTCGAATAAGTACACAAGTCACATACCACATTATTTTCACGTAAAACACATCGTTATGCAAAAATGCCTAAAATGCCCTTGCATGAAAATTGTGTAAAAAATATTTATCGTTTTATCGGATTCGTGAACTATTAATTTCCATACTCGGACAATAAACCGTTACGAGCCGTTTTTGGTGGATTCAAACCACCCTTCTTAACCTAGTTGGATATCGGGCCACCGTATCCGTTGTTTATTCAGCCAAGTATCTCGTTAATTTTTCAAACTTTCAAAAGCTCGTGAAGTACATGAATGCTAGACTTCCTAAATGGACACCTCGTGCAATTAACACTTAAACATGACAATTATCACATAACTACATAAGCATCTATAATTCACCTATCATCATATAGACTAATTAAATAACCGTTCATGTATCTCAATCACACACACACTGGACACACACGGTGCACGTACCTATTCACACCATAGACACACACATACCATGCAACCATCATCATCAACACATGTATTAATTAGCCAAATCATGCTTGTAAAGCAAAGGCACTTCTTTTCAAACTTTTAATGAGTTTCTTGTCACATTTAGAAATTTAACTCACCTCAATAAATTCCAACAACATATTAAACATGTTCCTGCTGTAAATTAAAGTGTATAATCCCATGATTCATCATTATAGCACACCATGCCAAGAAGTAACAATTAAATCACAAGAACATCATAAATAGCACATAAACCATTAAATTTTGAAATAATAGTAAAGGACTTCCAAAAATTCTAAAATTAAATTATAAGACTATTAACTGATCAAGTTTCAAGTTTCCGAAATTATTTTACAGTTTTAAATTTTTTTGAATTTTTTGATAAATAAAAATCTAAAAAATGCTTTTCTTGACTAAAAAGTTGAATTTCACGTAATAATATCACACAAGGATATTCGAGTTAGGACGATTAAATTCGGGTTAATTTTAGGGTTTTGAAAATGTGGGATGTTACAAAAATGGTATGATTTTAACAATAATTTTATGTTGTAATAATAAATATGGAAAAGTATATAAATTTACATAAAATAGAGAAAAACAAATGAAGGGTTAAAACTTATATTTACACAAGATTGGGAACCAAAAAATATTTTTTGTAATCCCCTCCCTCCCCTCTATCTTCCGCCTCTGGTGGTGGTGGTGGTGGAAGAGGGCATCAAGACATTGATGGACAACTTTTAATCTAAGGAACAATGTTGTCAAATGTGCAATTCTAGTAATCTAGACCAATGGAGTTGATAGTGAAACTCGCGGGTCCTACGTAGGTGTGTGAACGAGCTGAGCTCGCCTTTTTTGGCAGGTCCGAGCTCGAGCTCGAGCTCGTCGAGTTCTTTATTTTTTGGCTCGAGCTCGAGCTCGTGCCCATTTGTCGAGCTTGACCCCAAACTCATTTTGTTGGTTTTTTTTTTCAAATATTTTTTATTATTATTAAAAATTATTTTAAAAAGAATTGCAAAATAAACAATAAATTCTAATTAAATATTTTTTAATATTTATTTTTATTTTTATTTATTTCTGTAATATTTTACATTATTATACAATATTGAAATAAAAAATAATATATAAAATAACATTAAAAAATAATAAATAATAAATAAGGCACGCGAGCCGACTCTCATGAACATCTAAAAATTGGCTCCAACTCGACTCGTCAGAAAGCTCGAGCTTGCTAGCACGAGCTGAAAATACTCAATTCCAAGTTTGAGCTTTTATCGAGCGCTCATCGAGCTCACAAGTCGGCTCGGCTCTTTTACCACCCCTAGTCCCACGATAGCAAATGCATTTTTTTTGGTATTTACTTTTTCAGAAAAAAAAAAAAAAAAAGTTGAAATATGCAATACACCCCTCAAATGAAAAACATTTTGAACTAAACTCAATTGACTTTTAAAGACTTTTCCTACACCGAAATTTCATTCTTAATTAGTGAGACCCCCCTCTACTAGTGTGAAAAAGATAAATATACCCTCAATTACTGTACCACTAATTATTTGCACACCTCTATCACTTTCATCTTCTCCACCTCTCCACCTCCCTCAACTCTCTCCGAAAATTCCAACCTTCCTCCACTGCCGTTGCCGCAGCCGCCGCGCCGCCGCCGCTCATTGCCTTCGCCGCTTCCTCCTTCGTCTCCACATAAATATATTTCTCTCTTCTCTTTACACCACCATCATTATCTCATAGATCTCTACACCACCATCGTCGCCGCTCGTTGCCATCACCGCCTCCTTCGTCTCCAGGTAAGGTTTTTTTTCTCTTTTTCGTTATCTCTATCGATTTCTCAGTTTTTTTTTTTTTTTTTTTAGATCTGTCCATCGCCACCGCCATTGTAGTCGACTCCCCGTCTCTCTCTTTCGTTATATTTCTGTAACACCCCGCCTTTCCAAAACCCAAAATCCAGAATCTAATCTTCCAACCTCGAAAATTCCGTACGTGAGATTTTACGTGAATTTAATTATGTGAATTATTTATGTGCTATATTTAATTAGTAGATTTATTTTGTAACAAATTTATGTGAATTATGTGAATTAGACTACTATATGCTATATTTGATTAATTAAATGTGATAATACACTACCCTAGACTATCCTATACCTACACAGACCTTTACTTGATAGCATACATGCATACATACATGGATTTTACATGCATTGCTTGATTTTATAATATAATATTATATATGTATATGTATCTAGCCGTATGTGTGTGTTTGTTAGTAAAAAAAAGAGGCTAATTAAATAATTAATAAATTGCACCTAGTGTAATCCTACACTCTTCTTCCACCTCACCCTATTACTTGTCTTCCTCCCATCATTCCACCGAGACATCACCACCACTTCCATTCTTCATCTTCTTCCACCTCACTTCCAATTTTTAAAGAAAATGAAAAAAATCATTTTAAAAGTCCTTTGTTTAATCATGGACTTAGAGTAGCCTAGACCACGATTCTCCAAAGAATATATACATCTCACTTGAAGATCCACCCCCATCTCCTTCGCCATCAAAATAGTTTGTCTAGAGCTTGGCATCAACCTTTGAAGCATTTTCCTTCGATTTTACTTCATTTTTCTTTCGGTTATTAAGGTAAAAAAATTCGATTTATTGCTGCAATTAAAGGGTGTCAATATTACAAAAATGGTTTTCAAAATTTCTTAAAAGACTTGGAAAGATTTCGAATAAATTAGGCCTTTTTGGGGAAAAATGGAAAAGTTATGTTGATTGTTAGTTTCTTGTTCTTGCATGAATCATTTATGTTTAGATAAAAGTTTTATTGTCCAAGAACTTAAAACAAATTTCAGATTTTTAAAGAGTGTTGCAAGAAAAATGAATTTTTGATCTTTAATGGGGTTGCATGTATAGATCTAAAGATTTTTGGGTCAAATTCGTAATTTTAAAGAAGTCAGTCCTAAATGTGTTTTCAAAACTGTTTTTCAGCATTTATTAATTGAAATTCGAATTTTGAAAAGGGTTGTACAAGAAAATGAATTTTTGAACTTCTAGTGATCTTGGATGTATAGATCTAGAGATTTTGGGGTAAAATATGTATTTTTTTTTAAATTCTGCCTCAAGTAACTTTTTAACTTTGTTTTCTGCATATATTAAACTAAAATTTCAGATTGTTTGGGGTTTTTTTTATGAAAAATCAGATTTTTAACTTTTAGTGTGATTGCATGCATGGGTAGATCTTGAAATTTTGGGGTCAAAATTGTAATTTTCGAAAAATTAGTCCCTTCTAAATTTTGGGAGTCTGTTTTTCCAGCAAGGGTTAAATAAGAAGGAAGTTGAGTTTTTAAAAGTTTTATTGGGGTCATATTAAGAATTTGCATTTTTAAGAAAAAAAAGGGTTTTTCCTAGTTTTTATTTTAAAGAAAATTCGAAACTTTATGAAATTTTAAAATGATTTCAGAAACTACAACTTTGGTCACTTAGGAACTCTAAGGATTTAATTTGGAATTTTTTGGAATTAGTTTACTATTATTTCTAAATTTTAATATCATGCATGTCATTTATGATGTTGTGCTTTAATCTCCTTGTCTTGAAATAGTTGATTGAGAAGGATGAAACTTGAGATTGTGTGCCTTAAATTTCTGCAGAAGATGTGCCTTAAATAGTTGTGGAAATTAATCGAAATGGATTTATTGCCTAGAAGTGCTAATAAATTCGTTAAGTAATGGATAAAAAGGTACTTGCTTGGCAAACATATTTAAGTGTTAAATGGTGACATATTATATGTGTTTGGCTGGATGTGTATGTATGTGTGCCGTGTGTGTGGCTGTGTGTGTATACATATTTGTGAATTATTGCATAAGTATGTTATAAGTTATGGTAATTATGTGATTATATGGTACTTGATTGATATTTGTGGTGTTATGCGTGAATTGCATAATTAGTGTGACAAAAGCATAATTTTGAAAAAAAAAATTGCATTTCATTATTTTGAAAATTGAAAGATTAATGGAATGCTTAGTGAATAAACGGGATACGATGGGCCGGTATCCATCTAAGATGAAATACGTGGCTTGATTCCACAATAGAACGGGCTCGAAACGCTTTATAGTTAATTGCTAAGCACAGAAGTTAATGCTTAGTGAATAAACGGGATACGGTGGGCCGGTATCCAACTATGATGAAATACGTGGTTTTATAGAACAGGCTCGAAACGCTTTATAGTTTATTGCTAGGCACATAAATTAATCTTTCACGGATCCGATAAACGAAAAATGTTTTTACACGAATTTTCATAAAAAGTGCATTTTAGTCATTTTGCATAAATAAGTGTTTATGTCTGAATGATGTGTTTTCGTGAATTATGAGATTGACCGTCTTTCTTGTGTTGTTTGGAACGTGAGTAAGGATAGCTACATAATACTATATATTATATATAACGTATTTTCAAAGTTCGATATTTCATCGGATTTCTTACTGAGCTTCATAGCTCATATAGATGCCTTTTAATTACGGGCAATAGTGTTGGTAACCCTTCACCGGAATGGATCGAGTAGCGGATCGAGGTCTTGGCCGGGATTTTTGGAAGTTGTACGAGGACCTATGAATGATGCTAAAGTATTTTGGTTTTTGGTGATGTAATAGTAAACCTAAGTATTTCCCTTTTTGGATCTTTTGAACTCGAATCCGGTATGGATCGTTCTTGACTTTATTACAAAATAGTCCTTTCAGTAAATTTGTTATTGTCACGTCTCACTAGTGGTTTTCAAAATATTCACCAAAATACCTTTCAAAACTCTGATTTCTTTTCGAATCAAAATCGATCGTTGATAGTGTAGCACTCGAACAAAAATCCTCCTAAGAAAGTTTTCGAAAATCACAAAGGATTTTTAATGTCCTAAAGAAGAGATTTTTAATAATTTCATCTAGTCCCATTCCAAAGTTTTAAAAATTACAAAGAGATCATTTTGCTTCCGCTAGATAAATGAACATTCCGATAAACCGGTTCGATTTATTGCCCGATTAGAAGGGGGGTGCTACAATTTCTATCTGTATTTCTGTATTTTTCGATTTCTCTCTATCTCTCTCTCTCTCTACATCTAAACTAGCAGTAGCAAATTTTTAGCAAATAGACTGTTGTTATAGAAAGAGAAAAAAAAAAAAAAGAATAGTTGAGACAAATTATGCTAATTGACCAAATGGTAGTATCAGGAATACAATTTCTAGGGATTATCATAAAGAAAAATTTAAGAGATGGACATATCACTATTTTTTAGCTATATGAGGGGCTTATTGCTAATGACCCCAAACAAATAAGTGACTTTCTTTTTTGTTTTTGCGTCTAGGTAGGAGCGGCGGGAGCACCTTTTGGAGTGGGATTCATGGCAAGATACAACTAATGAAGTTTTGGTTAAAAGCTTTAATTTAGTGATTTTTAAAGAACTTTTTTCGTGGTAAATAGTAAATATGCTTATTTGGGTTGATTGGAATTTTAAATTTTATTATTTATAGGGTGATTGAAAATTTCAAATTAGGTTGCTATTTGAGTTTCAAAATTTCGTTTTATTGGAATTCAGAAGTAATGGATAACTTCCATAATCTATGGGTTGATTTGCATTGATTATATATACTAGAAAGATTATAAGGTAATATATTAATCTAGATAATTGAATGATAACTAATCTAGTTAATTGAATTATACTATGATGATGCGTGGATCACCTTGATAGATTTGACAGGAACACGGGGTAGGTTTCTTGCACTCGAGTAGATGATCAAACTACAGAAAAAAAGACTTGACTATCAAACTCGTAAAACCAAAACACGTGAACTAAGTCGGGGGTTGATCCGGTGGAAACCCCTCCGACGCTCAAGGTAGATGCTAGCACAGGAGATAGGGTAGAGAGCAATACAACAATAGGATTCGAGAGAACTGTTAGAACGTATCTTTTTCCTCAGATTGAGGTGTTAGTAGACTCCTAATTAGAGTACTAATCTAGTATTTTTCTAGATGAGAACTCCGATTAGGTGTTTTATTAATACGATTATATGTAGTCGGCCCATAGAGGCCCAGTTAGGAGAATGGCTCAAGTCTTTTATTTGGCGGGCTCCGAGGCCCAATATTTCGGCCCACATGGTTACATAATGTAAATGGCCCAATGTGGCCCACTTAGGTGTATCATTAAGCCCCCCACTCTTGGACAAGTCGGGGAACTCGAGTCGCTTCGAGAGTACTGAATGTGACGTGTAGTCGGAGCTTGCGCGAAGGGTATAAGTTGGTGGTCAACTGTAGAAAACCCTTCATTTTATTCGTGCAGGTTTTGGAAAATCCTCTCTCTCTAGGAAAGTGCATCTTTACATAGTATGGGTAAGCATCATATCCTCACTTTTACTTTTTATTTGTGTAGCTTGGAAATGTGCATTTTTTTCTCTCTCTAGAATTCTTCTCCAATCCAATTTGTCTTGAGTGTTCATGGAGAGATAAACAAAATCCGGATAAAAATTCATGGAAATGGGGGCGGAGGACCCTCTTCGGGGTTGAGTGGCGGTGGCGACGCAGTATAGCATCTAGGATTAGTGCCACCAGCGAGTGGGGGAGGCGTTGGCAGCGCCAGATTAGGTGTTGTGGGAAGAGCGCCATCAGCGAGTGGAGGAGGCGATGGCGGCGCCAGTGGTGTTAGCTTTGGGACCGTTTTTGTGCAGCCAGCGAGAGGTGGAGCCGCTGGTGGCGCGACCGTACGGTCGGTGACACAAATGACGAGGGGTGTGGTGTGATTGGCGTGGGGCGCGGCGTGATCGGCAAAGGGCGTGGCATAATCGGCGTAGGGCGTGACGCGGGGGGCGCTCGTAGTGAGGGCATAGTAGGGGGCGTGACCACGAGCGGCGCAGGGCGTGGCGCGACGTGGGCGGTGCGGGATTTCCTGGCGGGGGAATAGGCGGCGGTGCCGATTTCGCTGGGGGCGCTGGGTTTGTCGGCGCAGACGACGCGAGTGGTGTAGGCGTTTTTGGTGGTGGATCCGGGTCTTTAGGGCTTATGGGTTTCTCGGGTGTGGTACCCGGCGGGTTTTCTGGTGTCAGTAGTGGAGATGTCTTTTTTCGCCGTGCTAGTAATGTAGATTTGGGTGCTCCGCCTAGTAGTGTAGTGTCATTTTCTAGCTCGTTGAGTGGGTATAGCGAATTCGATGGGGCGGATAGTGAAGCTAGGAGTGAGGGGAAGAGTGATGATGCGGATCCAATTGAGGGTGTGGGTGAGGGTGAGGGTGATGGCGAGGGTGAGGGTGGGGCAAGTGATAAACGAAAAGTGCCTAGTGGATCGAGGAAGAAAAAACAAGAGAAGAAACCCCTCAATTTGCACCTTCTTGACTTCAAGAGTCAGCTGTCCCGAAGGGACATAGACGGGATACAAGCCTCGCTTAGAGTGCCGAGGCATATAGAGTTGATGGTGCCTACTGGAGATCGGAGATGCTATGCCCCCTCCATTATTTCACCATGTTTACTGCTTGTATATCTGCTAGTTGTAGCATTCTGCCTCACCCGATGTTGTTGAGGATCTGTGAGAGTACGACATCGGTTTTAGCCAGCTAAGTTCAAATTTTGTACTTTCATTCGTTGGTTTTTACCACAGAGCTGCTGAGTTGGAGTTATCCGTTGGGTCGCTCTTGTTTCGTCCCCTCTTCACTCTTCATAGGGCATTTGAGGCCCCCCTCTTCTATTGCCATCCCTGCCTGAGGTGTAGGTTTCTTAGTACCCTTAAGTCGAATTGGGTTGATTGGGAGCACAATTTTTTTATGTAAGGGTTCCACTTGAGTAGTTCCCTTGGTCTAGAATCCTCGGTGCAAGAGTTACGGTATGTGCAAAACGTTGAGAGGATTGTGTGCGAGGACAAACCTGTTTGAGGAGGAGTTTAACCCTCGAAGTATATTGACTGCTTGGGTTGCTGTGTTTTGCTTTACGTGCTTTATGTCTGCCACTTTTCTGATGTTGGCTAACCCTTCTTTATCTTACTTTGCAGATGATATGGTCGATTTCGCGGCAAACCGCCGGCGCACCAAGACAAGGGATGCGACTAAGAGGCGTGGGGCTCCCGCTTCGAGGAGTCACGGAGAGCGCCTACCTAGAGTGGCTGTGGACGAGCATAGATCCACTCGTACTGATGGTCCTCGGATTAGGGGGTCAGACAGCCGTCACTACAAGAAAAACTAGTTTATGTGACCAAATTCTCAGCGACCATAACTAAATGGTCACTGAATGTTCACATTTAATGACCAACAGTAATTTTGTAGCAAAAGTGGGAAAGGCTAAATCTTAACTCCCTGTTGTCACCACTGGTGACCAAGCTTAATTTGGTCGCTAAAAGTTTTAACTACCATTTTCTAACTTTTAACGACCATACAAAATCGTCACTAAAACCGAAATTTCTTGTCGTGTGTACAGGTACAGTGGGCGTTAACGAGATTCGTGAACGACTTGTGGCCCCCTCCAGTGTGATGGGTGAATCGGTTGATCCCTGGGACGAGGAGCGTTGTGACACCCCTCTCTCGATTACTCTTATTATATGTAGTCTCAGCGGACTTTTTAAAAATGATTACTGTGGATATAAATTTACGTAAAAAATTTATTTTTAAATAAGAGGGAGAGAGGTCACACTATACTAAACCCAAATCAACCAATTAACAGAAATACATGCTACATGCAAGACTAGAAAATAACTAGGCATGATGGTCTTAATTCAAGTTCGGACAGATTTAGTGCAGAAACTTTAAAAATTAATTCCTCTTAAACTACTGGTGCAAATAACCCCAAAATAATACCATACTATCTAACATGGGTCTCAATCACACAGTTAAAAAAATTTTGAAATATGCTTGGCCATTTGGAAGAAATAAATAAAATGGCACTGTCACTCAATTTAAAATCCAGAATAGGGTAGGGAGTTTTGAAAATTTGTAATAAATTCCTCACTGACCCAAAAATGCCAAATTTTACCCCAAGGTAGAAAAATAAGTTTAAAACATTTTCCAAGTTGAAACAAGGCATTGAGTGAGTAAAACTTCATTTATACCAGAAAACACCCGAATGACCCTGTTTCAGTGCAGTGGTGAGAAACAAATCATAACTAATTAAAGACTTACCCAAATAATGCAAAAGACCTATAAAAATGATGAGAACAGAGCGATGCAGAGACTCCTAAAATTTCATGATTTTCTAAGTGAAGCACCTATATAAAAATAATTTCCAAACATCAAGACCAAAACACGAAGAGGTTACTAGCCGAAAAGCGTGCATGCATATAGATAGTAAAATTCGCTTTCGGTTACAAAATACTACGGATTACCGATTAAATATAAAAAAATGGGGTAATCCTAATTACTATTACACATATTGTCTTCTAATAATTTCCACCGATCGGAGGAAGCGAACGGTAGAAAATTCCTAAAACCGTATCAAAAGTTTTTACAAGCATATTATACAAATAAAACCACATAACTAAATTGAGAGCCAACACAATCCACAACCCCTCCATACGATCTCAATGAGCCTACAAACATACAACACCTATATGAGCCTTTGAGGACTCAATGAGAATCTTGAAGTATTATCGAATACACATAACACATAGAGCATACATATCTCTCTCTCTCTCTCTCTCTCTATATATATATATATATATATATATATATATATATATATATATATACATACATACATCTTATACATGGACATGCAACATAAATTAAAGCAATCATATACTTCCCTTTTTCGTCGGCGTTCTTCATCATATAATTGTCACACGCATAGAGTGAGATAAATTCCCACTTTTATAACCCTATGAACCCAAGACCATAGAGTGAGAATATCCCACCTTTATAACCCTATGCCATGACACGTATTGAAGATTATAGGATGAGAATCTCCCACCTTTATAACCCTACAATCCCAAGACCATAGAGTGAGATTTTCAATCTATATCCTCAACACCATAATGCAACATTCATGACATGAAAAATCATCGGGAATCCCTCGGAAGAGTCAATCTAAGTTCCCGGTAAATAACCTCATTTATTTTTGAATCCGTCTATCTACGTGGAATCAAACCACCCCTAGGCCCTACGGTACCGACTCGGCGTACCCGGGATATTTACCGTAACCTCGAAAGACTTTCCATCATACTTTTACCTTTTAAAAATTCATGACACTAATGCACCCACACATGCACCCTTCTACTTACCCTTCTCTCATCCTCACACCCAATGATCCACATAAACAAGCAAGAGCACATAGAAAATTACAAATAAAGTTTCACAAAATCATTTAGCCATAAAAACATAAAAGTAACCGAAATTTTAATCATGCAAGGACAATCTAACATCAAAAGTTCATTAAACCTAGAATTTTTACAAGAATACAATTCAAGACTTCCATCTTTACATTTATTCAAGTAAATACTCTAGATCTTCACATGCAAGAGTATTTTAAATCAAGTTAGCACAAATTCTTAGTTCTTTCATCTTTTTTAATAGAAAACACTAGATCTTAACATGCAAGACTTTAGACCAACCATCCATCACTAGATCTTAACCAGCCACAACTTCTGCTCCGAAAGCTAAATTGAGTGGGGACTCTTCCGTGGTGGTTCTCGGGGTTGGTCAATACACCCATAGAACACTTGGTAGCTCGTCAACCCATCTGCCTTTGGCATTTCCTAGTTGAGTTTTGAGGTGCTATAGTACAGTGCGGTTGGTTACTTCAGCTTGGACATTGTGTAGCACCTCGTTTACTTTACACTCTATACCGGAAAATGGTATAAATATTTTTCTATTAAGTTGCAGCGGAAGACCTTTTAAAAATACGGTTTTGTTTTTCGAGACAAATTTCTAGAGAATGGTGGTAAAGTTTTCTCTAGTTTTGAAAATACTTGAAGTGTTTCGCTTCAATATTAGTTCGATAAAAATCTTTTTTAGAAAAAATAAAACTTTGAAGTCGAACACTTCATAGATTTAGTCAAAAACATTCTCTCTTTATTCGGTGCCACATTTTCCTTTAAAAAATTTCTTGTTCCGAATAATGAATTCGGGTTGAGGCGGAGCTCCTAAGAAATCAACATTAGAAAATAACAAGAATAGTCGGAAAATATTATATTATACATAAGAGTTAAAATCATTTCCCGATAACATATTCAACTACTACGGATTACAATCCACTAAAATAATTTAAGTACCAAAGCGGAAGTTTAATAAAATCCACATAAATTCCATACGGCTCGATCCCTCGGTTTTCCCCGAACTTGGTTCAACTTTGCTCCTCGGATTTGGGTCATGAGTTACCTACACCAAGATAACATCTATATGAGCCTTTAAAAAGACTCAGTAAGAATCCGGAAGTATTAACAAGGTTTTGAAAAAGTCTTTACACATAATTTATACACACACACACACACGCACACACACACACACACACAGACACATATGTATATATGTATAGGCATACACGAACACATACTAAACTTACGATCATTCAAACTTACACTTACTATACCCCTTACCTTTACTTTTCCTTTAAACCTTTCAAGGATACTTAACATACTTTCATATTCTTTCAAAAGTCGGGTACTTAACACCCTTCTTTTCTTTACTTTAATATGGAAAAATCTTTTCTTTACTTTAATATGCAATATGCATGAACATGAGACTTTAGACTTTCAAAACTTTTCATGAGAAAACATGGGGCCCGTTTGGAAAAACAATCGTGGAGTTCGGCAATAAGCCGTGTATTTTGGATCTTGTGATCTATAACGTTACTATAGTCGCGGCTATAACTTTACTATAGCCAAGTTAGTGGTTTATAATCCCGATTCCTATGTGAATCAGTCCATATGTGGACAGGTCCCTATGTGGACCCCAACTATCAACCACTAACGGAATACCAGCCCCCCGTATCTTATACTTATTCACCTAGATCCACAACCAATTTCCAAACATTTTTAACTTTGAAAAATCGTGATTTATGCATCTTAGACTTACTAATGAATCACATGAAGCTTACATGATCTATATATGTTTACTTTCACATAAACAAGCATAAAAGTAACAAGTACCACAACAATTATACTTTACATCTTTAATCAAACCATTGAACACATAATCATATAGAACTTAACACTTTTACTTTCAAATTTAATTTCATAAGTACACATAAACATTTAATATCACATAGTAGCACCAAGAAGGGCATTCTTCAACTTTAACCATATTATAATCACATAATCATTTAACCATGTCATTCATAGCACATCAATATCACTGATATCATGAATTATGAAAACTATCACATACGTCATTACTTCACTCTAATCACTTAGTACATACACATTTACTTCAAAAGTGCCACATATCATAATATATGAAAAACAATCAAGTATTCTAACTTATCATAGAAATCAATTAATCATTTTCCTAAATCTTGCACTTGATTCATAGCACCGTTCTAGGCTAGTAGACTATAATTCTTTCTTAGGACATGCAACATGATACCTAAACTTAGATTATTAGGACATAACTTAGAGTTTTCACCTTCATTACTAACCTATATTTCCTACCTCGGATATTAGAACGATGATCACAAATCATACTTTGATAAAAATATTCATCTTAAGAAAATCAAACAGTTTTGGTATCCTAACTTTGAAAAATCATTTCTCTTGAACCAAAAATCAAAATCCTTTGAATTTTTTTACAACCTACTCCTTTATATGTCTTTAAAACCACTAAGAAACAGTTTATAAAAATGATCATCTGAATAAAACATATAAATAAATTTCTAAGGGGGTACAGTTTTGAAATCTGAACGGAGGGAGTGACTTTAAAAATTCATTTTGCTTTACAGATAGATTCATCCAAACCTTTTGAAAGTTTAACTCCATATACTATGAGGAGTCCTATATACCCCACAAAAACAGTTTTAGAAAATCCTTAGCAAATTAGGATAAATAAGTAAAATAGTATAGTAGTGCAGTTTAAAACTCAGAACAGGGGAGGGGTCTTCAAACATTTCCTATAAATGATCTACTGAATCAAACACTGCCAAATATTATCTCAAATGAGTTCTCTAAGTTGGGGTTCTGTTCCAAGTAGAATCACTTAATTTGAAATAGGAAAACATTAGATTTCATTACTTATTCTAAACTGACTCTGGTTTTGTACAGTTTCGGTAAATAATTCATAACTTATTTAATCCAAACATTACAAGCCACATATCAATATGACCATAACAGAGGGATCTATCCTCATATAAAATTTCGTAGTTTTCATAAATAACAATTTGTGTTAAACCCCATACCTATGAATCTATAAATATTACATATAACCATCTATTTCAAGATTCTAGACTCAATAAGCTTACATACCTCAAATCCAAACCTTAAACATATAATCATAATAAGTACATCTTAACATGAAATCATTATAAACATCAAGATAATTAATTTCATAGCATATAATCATCAAATTTTCGGTTTCCTCACCAATCTTCTATTTTCTTTCAAGAATCAAGAATCAAGAGTTAGATACTCACATGCAACGCTTTAAACATAAAATTAAACATATTAATCATCATCATCATTTTTCTCATCAAAGATCAAGGATTCAAGGATGGATCTTAACATGCATGTGACTAAACATATAATATAACGTACTATGAGCACTTTCTTTCATAAAACTTTCGATTACTTCAAACAATCAAGAAGGGGAGTTTTTCAAAAGAGAAGAGAAGGAAATAATATTGATGTTATCTTGATGTAGCAAGAAGTCCATACTTCGTACCTTAGGGTCTTTGAGAATTTGAAGGGCTTTGTATATATTTGAAACTCTACTTCTTTTTGAAGAACGTCTTTTATTGAAATGAAAAGAGTTCTTGAGCTTTACCACACTACAAAATTCGAAACTAAGGAAGAAGAGAGGAAGAGATTTTGATCTTGAACTTTGGGATGAGTAGAAGAAAATATGAAAGGATGAGTAAACACTTGAAGCTTGGGTTCTATTTATAGAATTGGAGAGGCTTCTATTCTTAATAAGTATGAAGAGAGGTCTTTTTGAAATTAGGAGAAACTTGAAATAATCTAGAGGGACTGCTTGGCAATTTCATTTAAGTTATCTTAAAATAAAATGCTAAATGAAAAGCCAAGTGGAAATGCACATGGAATATGTGTATGCATGCAACACATACAATCATAGCCAATTTAAAGAGAGGAAATTACTATCAATAAAACATATAAACTTTCTAGTGTGAGAAAATAAATTCTTATTTTATGAAAACTAAATCCACGTAGTTCACATAATTTCACATGTTCAATTATATTAAACACATGAAATACATTTTAGTTGCACAAATAGAGAATAAAATAACAAATATTCATGTAGAAATATAATGCACATTAGTTCACATAATTTCACATAAATAGCAAATAAAGAAAATTTAAAAGCAACTATTTAAATTCGTACATACAACACATATTCATGCAAAGGAGACGAGAGGGAAAATACGGAAACCGGGTATCAGAAACGCGGGGTGTTACACATTGGCTTGGGGATTAGCCAAGGATGTAAAAAAATGTTTAATTGATAGATTTTGACACCATCCCCAAACTTTCTCCCCGCATAATCGGATGCCGCTGTCGAAGATTAGGGCTCTGGGTATCCCGAACTGACACACCACATTTTTCCATAGGAACTTGATTAATTCTTCCTCCCTGATTCACGCTAATGGCTCTGCCTCGACCCACTCGGTGAAATAATCGACGGCCACTATCAGATGTTTCCTTTGACCCGTGGCTTGTGGGAAAGTTCCAACCAGATCCATACCCCATTGGGCGAACAGGATCGGACAGTCTACTGGCTGCATCAGTGACCCCGATTGGTGTTGAATGTTGGCATGTTCCTAACATGCTCTACAGCGCTTGACTAGATTCCTTGCATCGTTTTGCATGGTAGGCCAGTAGTAACCTTGTCTTAGAGCTTTGAGAGCTAGGGATCGGCCACTCAAGTGGCGTAACCCATTTATGTATGTCGATGTCACAACACCGTTGAGGGAGTTCAATGAACTCAAATATATATATATATATATATATATATATATATATATATATATTAACTTATCAATGAACTCTAGATTGAGGGAGTTCAATGAACTCATCAACTTATGAGCACCCATTTATGTATGTCGATATCACAACACCGTTGACTAATGAGACGTAGTACACATACACTAAGTGCTAGTCTCAAATGGGAAAGGCCGATATCGTCATTAGTGGCGTAACCCATTGACTAGGAACTACGTTTAACAGTTACTGTACTTCAATAATCTCATGATTCTACTAGATTTATTTATATTAATTAAGTAACTGTAAGGACTATATATAAGTAATGTCGGGGATGGCTAATGCGTCATTATTTTCATCTCGGGGACCCTGGAGGTTTTTCTGGACAAAAGTAATGTCGTGCTTCGTCTGTTGCACCGTGCAAACATGTGCGGTGGCGGTGTCTGGGATAGTAGCTCGGGAGAGTGCATGACGCGCCCTGTGGGTGTCCCCACTTGAAGGACCGCCGGAGATCATGGCAATGACGCCAGGCGTAGGTAAGTTATCCTCGCTGTCTCTGCCCTTTTTACGCCCCCCTCCTCGGTGGTGGTTCTTTCCACGATTATCCTTTTTAACCCCCCCCCCCACTAGGTGGTGGTCATTTCAACGATAATCATTTCGTGGATTGTCTCATTTGTTTCTCCTCTGCGTCCTGTCTAAGAACTCTCCGAGATGTCCTCGCGTGATTAATTTCTTGATGGCCACCTGGAGTTGGAAACATTCCTCTGTGATGTGCCCCTTGTCTTTGTGGAACCGACAATACTTCTCGAATTTCATCCTATTGGGGTTGTGATTCATAGGGCGTGGGGGTTCCACCAATCCCTTTTCCTCCGCCACTAGAAGCACCTAGCGAAGGTGGGTGTTTAAGGGGGTGAATCGGGGGTAATTCGCAGCTGGGGTTGTGTGCTTATCTTCTCTCCTTTTGTTATCGAACCTGTCGTCCTCCCTCTTTCTTTTGTGCGTTCCAAGTCCGGATGTTTCCTCGATGCGTACATACTTTTTGGCACGCTGCAACAGTTCCTCCAGCCTGGCAGGTGGTCTACCAGCTATCGATTCTTTGAACCTGGAGTGCCTTAGGTTCTGCTGGATGATGCTCGTCGCTACCTCGTTGCCAATGTTTGGTACTTCATGGGCTGTTTGTACGAAACTTTGAACATAGCGACGTATCGACTCTCATTGTTTCCGGACAATGGAGAATAAATGGGTTGTGGTTTTCGCTTACTTTTTATTGATGGCAAACTGGTTGAGAAAGCGATCGGTGAGTTGTCCGAAAGAGTCGATTGACTTCACCGGCAGTTGATTGAGACATTTCGTGGCGCTGCCGGTGTTATGTTGTGGAGGAAGGGCATCGGTGTTATCTTGTGGAAGAGGAGCGCCGTTATTCAGCGGTGGTCAGCCTCCTCCTTTGGGGGGGGGGGGGGGGGGGGGGGGAGAGATTCCTCATCAATGCGGCGGATGTAGCGGTTATGTGAATATCCAAATCACCTTGTCTACGTCGCGATGACCTAGTTGGCATTCCTACATACGGCGCCAGAATGATAATGCGTGGATCACCTTGATAGATTTGACGGAAACACGGGGTAGGTTTCTTGCACGCGAGTAGATGATCCAACCACGCAGAAATGAAGACTTGACTATCAAACCCGTAAAACCAAAACACGTGAACTAAGTCGGGAGATTATCCGGCGGAAAGCCCTTCCGACACTCAAGTTAGATGCTAGCACAGGAGATAGGGTAGAGAGCACCACAACAATAGGATTCAAGAGAATTGTTATAACGTACGTTTTTCCTCGGATTGAGGTGTTATTTATACTTAATTAATAGTAGAAACATAATTAGAGTAATCTAGTATTTTTCTAGATTATGACTCTAATTGGGTGTTTTATTAATACCATTATATGTAGTGGGCCCATAGAGGCCCTTAGGAGAATGGCTCGACTCTTTTATCTGGTGCGGGCCCAATATTTTAACCCACATGGTTACATAATGTAAATGGCCCAATGTGGTTCATTTAGGTGTATCATACTAATTTATATAACATAATCATAATAGAATCATAATATTAAAAGAGTTCCATAATATAATATACTCTAACATGTTTATCTTCCCTATAGTTTAATTATGTGATGGTTTAGTGAATTTTTTTGTTGAAGCTAGATTAATTATGTGATGGCTTAGTGAATTTTTTTGTTGAAGCTAGAGAAAACATAGATAGACCAATTCATTGCATGTACACAAATCATTATTGATATAATTTTTATTTTTTTTATAAGAATTAACATGTTTCTATTAATCATGGTGGGACTTCTATTAACATGTTTACCATCTTCTCGAAAGTATTCGTGCTAATTTCCCAAGCTTCTTAACATGGAAACATGGGTTGGCACTAGCCTACTTATCATTTTGTCATTATTGTGTAGTTGAACTCGCTCACTTAGTACAATAGTAGTGGTGGGATGATGGCTCTTTCGAGCTTTAGTTTGTGATGTTAGAAATGTGTGGTGTTAAAATCAAGGTTCTAAAGAGCGGTTATCGGGTCCGAGGCGGTTAGGGAGCGCCACACGATAAATCGGTGGGACGATAATTATTCGGAGATAAATTGAAAATAAATCGCTTTTTTGATTTAGTGTAATATATTTCTACATATTATTTGTAACTACTTAAAATATATATTAAAAAAAGATTTAAACATAGTTTTGGTTAAAAGAAATTCGAAAAAAATAAAAAAGGTAAACGCCTATTGTATTATCCTTTTAATTAAAAAAAACTAATATTTATTACCGATTAATTGAACTGATATATCGGTTTGACCCACCTCAAACAAACACAAACCGCCGTAAACTGCCTCACCGTCCAAAAATCGATATTTCAAGCTGCCTCATCATTATTGTAAAGGTTTACGACTGCCACCATCGGCCGCCAAGACCGATATTTACAAAAAATAGAGAGATAAAGATTTGAATGTTGTAGAATAAACTATATAATATATATATGTAAAAGCTCAATGTCAAATTCACTAGATTGAATTTTCTAACTAGATGTCAAATTCACTATTAAAATATATATCATTACAAGAAAACCCAGTGGCACAAAACCGATCAGAAGGGACATAGAGTGCATAACTCAATCCAAGTCGTGCGCGTAAGCTGCGTCGTTAAAAACTTGCTGGAAAATCCAATGGGACAAAACCAGTCAAAAGGAAAAAAGAGTGCAGCACACTATTTCTCCCCTTGAAATGAGCAGTATAAATCTTTGGGGTGAGCTATCAATCTTGCTCCATATCAGTTCTTCTCATTTAATGGGGTATGCCAATTTCTTCTTATGAAAGAACTTTGGTGATATATTTTGTTCGATCGTCTCTTATGCATCCGCCTCTTATCAGCGAACAAGATATAGCATTATTCAATATTGAAATCATCATACATGATTTATTGAGCAACCGAGAATCAAAAAATATTATCGATGATTAAATCATGTCTATCCCATATTTCATTGCAATAACTTATGGGATTCTCGGTATTTCCGGGATTTGCTATCGCTTTTTCGATATCAGGCTCAACAGATTCATCTGGAGCATCCTCACTGGGAACCACATCGTTCAAGGGTTCATTGATTTTCCCCTTTCCTTTTCTAGGAACAACATTCTTAGATCCAATAGGTCTACCGCGTTTTTGTCATGGGGGATCATCATTCATTTTCGCATGTTCTTCAGGAACAACGATCCTACCTGGAACATTCACAAGTGGAACATAAGACTTCGTGACTTTACTAGCATCATTAAATGCATCCGGAAGTCTACTGGCAATATCTTATAAATGAATGATTCTATGGATCTCATTTTCACATTCAGAGGTACGTGGGTCGAGATGAGATAAATGTTGCTCCCACCATGTGAGATTCTCGATTGGTTTATGTTTATCATTATTCCAGAATAATATTTTGAATATCCTTACAATTGGTGTAATAATGTCTCATCAAAGTGACAAACCCCGAATCAAGCGGTAAATAAATCACCCATCATTGATTCCAAGAGCATAATAATTGACGGTGAATCAAATCCAATGTATATGCCAAGTCGGCGTTAGGGACCCTTTTTAGTCTTCTAAGGAGAAGGAATTGGCACTTGCACATCGCAACCAAATGTGCGAAGGTGCGATATATCGGGCTCGAATCACAAGGCCAATTTCATTGGGGAATGCATAAGATAAGCAGTGGGGCGTAATTTAACCAGTGCTGATGCATGCAATACTGCCTGGCCCCGTGTTGCACTAGTGAGTTTAGATCTCATCAGCAAAGTACGAGCAATTATTTGGACGCGCTTAATTAAAGATTCCGCCAGTCGATTTTGAGTGTGAACGTATGCTACTGTGCTCGTCATTTATTCCCAGTGTTTCACAATAATTTGTGCTAGCAAATGCGCCAATGCCACATTTTGCGTAGTACCATTAGGCAACATAATTGTTGCTATCCCAGAGCCTTTCATTATCTCCATGGAACCTAATATGGTTTTAATTCGTGCCTTGCACAATGTCACGTTCGAGAAATATATTTTTTAATAAGTACTAATAATGTCTTAATTTTGACAGATAGCCTCTAAGTCGGCTTTAAAGGGAGATAATTATTTAGTATGTGTGATTTGACTGAGACGATCGGGTCCCCGACTCATCCCAACTCGGCTGCTTTATATTAGCGGCGGCGTCGAAGGCAACCAAATCCTAGAAAAAAATGTCTTTATCCCGAGGGTGGAATTGACGGGAAATGTGAAATATAATTGAGGTGCAAAAGGGGAAGATCACTAGCTCACGAGTTGGGAGAGCAAAGTGGATCACTAGCTCCTGAGCTGGATGGTTCTGAGGTTCCTGCGAAAGTAACACACGTGACCTAAGCCGGGGGTTGATCCGGCGGAAACCCCTCCGACGCTCAAGTTAGATGTACGGATCGTGGAGATCGCATAGAGAATATAAGCACTAGAATTGTTGTGTATAATGGAACGTACCTAAAACAATGACTAAAAACCTTTATTTATATGTCTTTGATTGGGTTGGATTTACTTTGTTGGGCCCAAACCCTCTTTGAAGTTGTTTGGGCTTTCATTGTAGTGATTTTTTAAATTGAGCTCATGGCCCAGTGAATAAATAAATCGTGGGACCATTGGATCGGTCCAATTAGGCATATCATTAAGTCTCACACTCTCGATTCGATGTGTGAGTGATGTCGAAAGGGATACTGAATCGTTTCGAGAGTAGATAAGTGTTGTAAGCTGTCGTTTGCCGTTGTTGTGGAATAATAATAATAAAAATATTAATATTATTTTTATTTGGTAGGAGAATATATATTTAAGGTTCTTAAATATAAAATCCTTGGCGAAGATAGGAGCTTTCTAAGTTGAAGAAGAGTAATTCTCAACTCTCGCATGGAATAAGTATGGGTAAGTACTTTATTATTTATTTTATTTGGTATAATTTGTAGTATAGGAGAATATTTCTCTTGGTGAATATAGTTTGCGTGTCATGAAAAACGTGGGAAAAACCAAACAATTGTGCATCAAGTTACGGGAAGTGGGGGAGATGGCTGGTGAAATTGACGCGGAGATCGAGACAGGTACAGGAAGGGCTGGGCTCGGAGTCGGTGTCGGGCGCACCGTTGGCATGTTGAGCTCGTCTCGGGGCGCGAGCGGCTCGATTGGTGAGGGAGAAGAAGATGTATCGCGCCTACTGGCTAGGGTGAGCGTTCCGACAATCGAGAGAAAGTTTCGATTGATCCAGTAGGTAAAGAGTTGAACCAATTCATGGTTCTTTTGGAGAGAGTGGTGCAGAATATTTTGCACATTGCTGCATATGTCGGGCCATATAAATCCGCCATGGCGTTTAACTTCTCTATGTGTTCATGCGGGTCAGTGGTTCCTTCGAATTGAGGTAAGCCTGATATCTTCACTCCTTGAGCCTATATCTCATTGAGTATGTCCATGGTGAAAGGACTGCGTCTTGTTGGGGTTGGCGCTCTTCAGCGAATAGGGTTGTTTATTTGGGGGAAAGAGTTTAGGTGAGATACTCTACTATTTATCTCATCCTCTTCTTCATTAAGTGGAAGAGCTCTGAGATGCGTTATCCCTCGGGAGTGAACGATGGCATTGTTGTCAGGGTTGTGCCCCCCCCCCCCCCCCACCCCACCCCATGATTGGTGGATTGCTGCATCCAGGACTGTGGGTCCGAGGTAGATGTTGATGACACACTTATTCGGCGGTCGTCGTCTTGGACCGGTAGTTGTGACACGGGTAGCATCGCAGGCGGAACATTTACTCCCATCGTGGCGATGTACTGGGCCACTGCTTTAGCGGCTGCGTGTAGAGGCTTCCGCTATCATACGCTGGAGTGCTTCCTCGGTTTTCTGAACCATTCGAGGAGCAGGGAGCGGTGTATCGGCGAGCGTTGGATCGGCGAGTGGTGGATCCCAAGGGGGATTCACTTGGACATCACGAGATGGATCCGGAGCACGAAGAGGAAGTGGCAAGCCAGAGCCTCCGCGAATTGGGAGGTTGTTAGCAGTATTATTTTCTCTCCAAGTTGATGACTCAAGAGCATCATACGCGCTACGTCATCTGGTATGCATTCCACAATCGGCGCCAAAATGGTGATGCTAAATACTTAGTCACCTTGGCTAGTGTAGTAAAACGAGTTGGGAGAGCAAAGTGGATCACTAGCTCACGAGCTGGATGGTCCTGAGGTTCCTGCGAAAGTAACACACGTGAACTAAGCCAGGGTTGATCCGGCGGAAACCCCTCCGACGGTCAAGTCAGAAGTACGGATCGTGGAGATCGTATGTAGCACCCTTCTTCTTATCGGGCGATAAATCGAACCGGTTTATCGGAATACTCATTTATATAGCGAAAGTAAAAGGATCTCTTTGTAACTTTTAAAACTTTGGAACGGAACTAAAATGAAATTATTAAAAATCTCTTCTTTCGAATATTCAAAACCTTTGTGATTTTTGAAAACTTTCTTAGGAGTATTTTAGTCGACTAAATATTTCATTTGATAACAAGTTTTGAGATGACGATTTTCGTTCGAGTGCTACACTATCAAACTATCTATTTTATTTTTGTTTCGAAAAGAAATCAGAGTTTTGAAATGTATTTTAGTGAATATCTCGAAAACTACTAGTAAGACGTGAAAATAACAAATCGATTAAACGGACAATTTTATAATAAAAGTCAAGTATGATCCATACCGGATTTGAGTTCGAAAGATTCGAAAAGGGAAATACTTAAGTTTACTATTACATCACAAAAGACCAAAATACTTTAGCATCGGTCATAGGCCCTCGTAAACTTCCAAAAATCCCGGTTAAGACCTCGATCCCCTACTCGATCCTTTCCGGTGGAGGGTTACTAATATTACTACCTGCAATTAAAAGACATCCATATGAGCTATAAATTTCAGTAAGAAATTCGATTAAATATAGAACTTTGAAAATACGTTGTATAATATATATAATATTATAGTTATCCTTACTCACATTCCAAAAACCGTAAGGCAAACGATTAATCACATAATTCAACACATCCTTTACACATAAACACTTACTTATGCAAAATGACTAAAATGCTCTTTTTATGAAAATCGTGAAAAACACATTTATTGTTTTATCGCATCCATGAAAGATTAATTTTTGTACTTGAATAATAAACCTATTACGAGCCCGTTTTCACTAGTGGAATCAGACCACACATTTCATCCTATTTGGATACTGGCCATCTATATCCGAGTTGTTTGATATCCGGCATTCCATTAATCTTTCAAATTTAAAAACCGTGAAATGCATCTTTTTCAACATCATGCTTACAACAATTATATAATCCACATATAACATCATAAATATCAATCAAGTGCCATATAATCACACAAATATCACAACATACCACATATTTATAACTTACGCAAAAATTCCCACATTCACACATAAACACATAGAGCCACACATGGCACACACACACATACACATTCAGCACACTCACATATATGCAGCAAACACAAATCATACTTGAAAAGCAAGGGTCATCTTTATCTTTCATTTAATGAACTTATTACCAATTCTACGTAATAATTTCATTCCAAATGAATTCCTGCAGCAATTAGCACATCCATGCAGTAAATTAAGGTACACAATCCCAAGTTTCATAAATCATAATCAGTTATTCAAATACATGGAAATTAAAGCACAAAACATAATAAATGGCATCATATTTTCCTAATTTCGAAATAATAGAAAACCACTTCTAAAAACTCCCAAATTAGATCCTAGAGTTCTTAACGGACACAAGATTTAGTTTCTAAAATTATTTTAAAATTTCGTCAAGTTTCAAATTTCCTTTGGAATTAAAAACCAGAAAAATCCCTTTTTCTTCTAAAAATCCAAAACTCTAGTATAACCTTAATTAAATTTGAATCCTTCATAAAGAAAACTTTCCCCTCATTTAATACTTGCTGGAAAACAGATTCCCAAATTTAGAAGTCACTATTTTTTCGGAAATTACAATTTTGACCCAAACGTTTCAAGATTTACACATGCAAACACACTAAAAGTTAAAAATCCGATTTTTCATCAAAAAATTCTACCATCTGAAATTTTATTTTAATATGGGCAGAAAACAAATTAGAAACTTACTTGAGGTAGAAATTTCAAAAATTACATATCTTACCCCAAAATTTCTACATCTATACATGCACAACCACTAGAAGTTCAAAAATCAAATTTTCTTGCACAGCCTTTTCAAATCCGAAATTTTTACTCAACAAATGTTGAAAAAAAGATTTGAAAACATATTTAGGACTGACTTGTTGAAAATTACAGATTTGGCCCAAAAATCTTTAGATCTACACATGCAACCCCGTAAAAGTTCAACAAATCATTTTTCTTGCAATACCCTTTCGAAATCCGAAATTCTTTTTGATTTTGGCCAATAAAACTTGTATCTACCCTACCAACATAAATAATGCATGCAAGAACAAGAAATTAACAATCAAGACAACTTTTCTCAAAAAAATTCGAAGTCGTTTAAGAAATTTTGAAAATTCTTTTGATACTATTGACATCCTTTAATTGCAGCAAGAAATCAAGATTTCTTACTTATTAACCGAAGAAAAGAAAACAACCGGAGGAAGAGTGCTTCAAATACCAAAGTCTAGCCAATTAACCTTGATGGTGAAACAGAGGTGTGAGCTTCTAAGAGATATGTGTTGTTTTCTCTCGTGAGAAGACAATATGTTTTGATGGTGTTTTTGGTATACTCTATGTTGGGTAATTTTAATAAAATAATATATTTTATTATAAAATATAATAATGACTTTGACCACTTTTATGAGGATCATTAAACCACTATTTTGAAACCTTCAAATCCATTATTCTCCTACATAAAACACCATAAGTTATATATTAAATTGAAGTTTTATGGGGTTCATATTATACAGGTTATTTCTATGCTACACCCGATGAAGGTTACACCGAGTGATTTTTTACCGTCGATCTACACACACCAATGTGGATGTGTATATGTTTGTGTGTATATGAATAATGAAGATCTACCCAGTGTATTTCACCCGGTGTAGCATAGTTTAAACTTATTATACATCATATAAAGGGGATATTGTGGCTTTGCAAGTAGATGAGAGAAGAGAATAAAAAATAAATTTCTAAATATCCTACATATTATATGTTGAGCACTTGTTGTGTGTCGGGTGTAAGTTTCTACTTCACTTGAACGTCCAATTTCGGTGAAGTGACAGCAGAGAGATAGGCTGGGTTGTTGTATCCCATAGGCGACACGATCGGAATGTTTTTGCACCTCATTAGGGAAGAGATCGTGAAATTCGTGTTAAGAGAACGACTAGTCCGCGTCTCCCCTTTCCTATCTAAAACGAAAAGAAAAAAAATTGAAAAAACATCAAACACCTACTAGAATATTTACTGATATATCTAATACATTTTATCATAAGCCCACACTTGTACATAACATGGAAATATTAATGAGGTTTTATCAAGCGGTACCCTTGTGTTAAGTCTAATTGTCGGAAAAGTCCTTGAGTTAAAATTATTAGCGTTTACCCCCCTACAAAATTTAGTCAACGACATGAAACCCCCTAATCCATGATCGTGCAATGCACTCGCCACTTATGCGACTAGGGGGTGTGTGTTTTCATCTTGAAAAGTCATAAATACCCTCTTAATCATAAATTTCAAAAATTATACATTCACCCCAAAATTTCCAGCGTTGACCGGCAGTCACTTTTGTTTTTCTCCTGATTTTTCCGCCACCGATTTCCAGCGCTGACCTGCGGCTTTTTCGAATTTTATTATTTCTTTATGTAACATCTTTTTTTTCCGTTTAAACATCAATATTGTTGTAATTAACAGTAATATTAACCATATTAATGTTAAACACAGTAAAATTAACTAAACTACAGTTTAACACAGTTATATTGCTATATTAATCTCTAGCACAGTAATATTAAACACAACAAAACTCATTATTGTTGTGTAATAGAGTAATATTACAATGTTGACCGTTCAACAAATGTAAACATAATAAAAATCCAAAAGAATTAATATTACAATAACAACAGTAATATTACAATAACAAAAGTAATATTGCCATCAACCACAGTAATCTTACAATAATAGACAGTAATATTATTACGTTACTCCGTGATAACTCAAACAAACAAAAAAATCCAAACAAAATAATAATATTGATGTGGTTGACAGCAATATTACTATAACAACAGTAATATTATTATTGTGTTTACAGTAATATTACAATAATAGACAGTAATATTATTACGTTACTCCGTCAATAACTCAAACAAAACAAAAAAAACCCAAAAAAATAATAATATTGATGTTGACAGTAATATTATTGTGTTTATAGTTATTTTATTGTCAACGACAGTAATATAATTACGTTGACTTGTCAACATATCAAAAAAAATAACAAAAAATAACAAAAAATAAAAAATAATAATATTACATTAATTTACTATCAAAGGCAGCACAATTACATAAATGTATTGTCAAAGGCAGTACAATCACGTTAATTAACTATCATTGACGTAACGTATAATTACGTTAATTTACTGTCAGTGACACACAATTACGGTCAACGTTTAGCTGCGGACGTAAAACTAAAAAACAAACAAAACAAAAAAGAAAAAAAAAGAAAGAAATAAAAAACTTAAAAAAACACTAAAAAAAAGTCAACGCCGGAGACTGGCGAAAAAAAAATTTGAAAAGTCAACGCCGGAATCCGGCGGCAAAAAAAGTTTTTTTTGAAAAAAAAAGGTTTTTGGTCAAAATTGAATAATTTGTGAAATTTGGGGCCAAATTGAGGTTAAATTAAGTTAAGGATGAAATTGGAGCATGTTAAAGTATGCAGTCAACGTTGGAGACCCGCGTTGATCGCCCGTGACGCCAGAATCTGGCGGCAAAAAAAACAAAATTGAAAAAAAAAGTCAAAATTGAATTTTTGTGGTTAAAATTGAATTTTGTGGACAAAATTGATTAAATTGGGGTTACAATTAAGAATTGGGTATAAATGGTTGAGGGTAATATTGGCATATACATGAATATTTCCTTTATGTATAATAAATATTAAAGGGATGGGCTTATTGGTGAAAGAGATATAACCCCAAAACCTGGAATAATAAAGATGATTGATTGAGAAATTAAGCACAAAAACTCCTTTTTATTAATGTTGTAGAATATTTTTGGAAATTACATTGCAAAATCTAGTTATTTATTTTATATTTGTTACACTCAACCAAAATTAATCTATATATTTTCAATTTAAAGTATTATATTATTAGAAGACATCTAAATAACCTCAACTATTCCACTATTTCAAAATTGGGTTAACAAATATATAGTTTATTGAATATTTGATAAGACTTTAGAATATATTATAACATTATTGTTATCATTTTTAATAACATAAATTTAACGCTCCGATTCTCTCTTTCTAATAAAATTTGAGAACAATATTATTTTTGCGGGTTCCACACTTAAACTTCTATTTATGCATGACAAGTGAAACTCCATACTTGTGTGAATTTTCAATTTTATTAAACTGCATTTTTACTATTTACTATTCTCTCTCTCTCTCTCTCTCTCTCTCTCTCTCTCTGTGTTCACTATGTCGAAGCATTTAGGAATTCGATCTTTGACAAAAGCGTTTAGATCAGTTGGTAAATTATTTTATAATATAATGACCTCTTTTTGGTATTATTTTTTTCCAAAAAAAAAAAGTTAAAAGCTAATGAATTAATTAATTAATGATATCTTTATTTTTAGTTTTATTTTTTTCGGGTTTCGAGCTTTGCCAAATATCCTCTTTTTTTTGTATTAATTGTTTTCAAAAAAAAGTAAAAGAAATTAATATAAATAAGTTCTTTATTTTTATTTTATTTTACAACTTTTTCAGATTTCGAGTTTTGCCAAAAACCCCTTTTTGGTATTAATTATTTTTCCAAAAAAGAAAAAGTAAAAAATAAATATAAATAAGTTATTTATTTTTATTTTATTTAATTCTTTTTTGGGTTACGAGCTTTGCCCAAAACGTCATTTCTGGTATTAATGCTTTTCAAAAAAAAAGTAAAAACAATATTATATATATAAATTCTTTATTTTTATTTGCTTTATAGGTAGCAGCAGCGGGAGCCTTTCTAGGAGCCGCACCCTTTCGGCTTCCTCGGCTCCGATTCCGACCGGGTCCGACCCAAAGCCGGCGGATGAGGAGACGACACAGGAGGAGGAGGAGCAGATGACAGAGGAGGAGGAGGAGTATGAGGATGATGATGAGTCTGAGTATGAGGATGATGATGAGTCTGAGTATGAGGATGATGATGAGTCTGAGTATGAGGATGATGATGAGTATGAGAAGAAGAAGAAGGAGGAGGAGGAGAAGAAGAAGAAGAAGAAGGAG
Organism: Erythranthe guttata; assembly: GCF_000504015.1. Next base: position 441,846 of record NW_012193677.1, on the reverse strand, counting down.
GAGGAGGAGGAGAAGGAGAAGAAGAAGAAGAAGAAGAAGGTGATCAAGATGTAGACTTTTATTTTAATTTCTGAAACTATTGCGTTAATTTAGTTTATTAGTTGTAGTTTATTGTTATTTTAGTTATTTGTAGACTCTTTTTTTATTTGAAACTCTTGTCTTAATTTTATTTTAATAGTTGTTGTTTATTGTTTTTTATTTTAATTTCTGAAACTATTTTCTTTTCCTGTTTTTATGCTAATTTAGCTTCTTGTAGAATATTTTTGGAAATTACATTGCAAAATCTAATTATTTATTTTATATTTGTTACACTCAACCAAAATTAATATATATATATATATATATATATATATATATATATATATATATATATTCAATTTAAAGTATTATTTTATTAGAAGACATCTAAATTGTAGCACCCTCCTTCTAATCGGGCGATAAATCGAACCGGATTATGGGATATTTATTAGTCTAGCGGAAGTAAAAGATCTCTTTGTAATTTTTAAAACTTTGGAGAGGGACCGAAATGAAATTATTAAAAATCTCTTCTTTAGAACAATTAAAACCAACTTTTGTGATTTTCGAAAACTATCCCAGGAGTGTTTTAGTAGAATAAATGTTTCGTTTGAAAACAAGTTTCGAGAGAAGGATTTTTGTTCGAGTGCTACACTATAAAACTATCTTATCTTTCTGGTTCGAAAGGAAATCAGAGTTTTGCAAGGTATTTTGGTGAGTACTTCAAAATCTACTAGTTGAGACGTGAAAATAGCAAAATTACTAAACGGACTATTTGATAATAAAAGTTAGGTACGATCCCTACCGGATTTAAGTTCAAAAGATACGAAAAAGGGAAATACGTAGGTTTAATATTACATCACCAAAAGAAACAAAAATGTTTAGCATCGTTCATAGGCACTCGTACAACTTCCAAAATCCCGGGCAAGACCTCGATCCGCTACTCGATCCATTTCGGTGGAGGGTTACTAACACTACTACCTGCAATAAAAGACATCTATATGAGCTATAAAGCTTAGTAAGAAATCCGATTAAATATCGAACTTTGAAAATACGTTTTATAAATGCATCTTTTTTAAAATCATGCTCACAATAATTATATAACACACACATAACATCACAAATATCAATCAAGTGCCACAAAACCACACAAATATCACAAATTACCACATATTTATAATTTGGGCAAAATCCCCAAATTCACAAACATAAACACACACAACCACACACGGCACACACACACATACACGTTCAGCCTACACACACAGACACGTATTCAGCACACACCCATGCGGCCAACACATTGACACACCACCATTCAATATTCAAATCATGCTTGTAAAGCAAGCACCCCTTTTAATCCATCATTTAATGAACTTATTACCACTTCGAGGCAATAATTTCATTCCAGCAGTAATTAAACACATCCAGCAGCAAATTAAGGTACACAATCCCAAATTTCATCACTCATAATTATTAATTCAAAGAAATGGAAATTAAAGCACAAAACATAATAAATGGAATTTGATATCTAGTGAGCAAATTCAATCTACTGAATTTGACATTGAGGTTTACATATATATTATATAGTTTATTGTACAACATTCACATCTTTATCTCTCTATTTGTTGTAAATATCGGTCTTGGCGGCCGATGGTGGCGGTCGTAAACCTTTACAATAATGATGAGGCAGTTTGAAATATCGAATTTTGAACGATGAGGCACTTTACGGTGGTTTGTGTTGGTTTGAGGCGGGTCGAACCGATATATCGGTTCAATTAATCGGAAATAAATATTAGTTTTTTTTAACTAAAAGAATAATACAATAGGCGTTTTCCTTAGTCCCAACCCATGTTTCAATGTTAAGAAGCTCAGGAAATTAGCACGAATACTTTCGAAAAGATGGTAAACATGTCAATAGAAGTCCCACCATGATTAATAGAAACATGTTAATTCTTATAAAATTATTTGTGTACATGCAATGAATTGGTCTATTTATGTTTTCTCTAGCTTCAACAAAAAAATTCACTAGACCATCACATAATTAATCCAGCTTTAACAAAAAAATTCACTAAACCATCACATAATTAAACTATAGGGAATATAAATATGTTAGAGTATATTATATTATCGATCTCTTTTAATATTAGGATTCTATTATGATTATGTTATCTAAATTAGTATGATACACCTAAATGGGCCACATTGGGCCGCCTCCTCTTCCACAAGATAATACCGATGCCCTTCCTCCACGACATAACATCGGCAGCGCCATGAAATGTCTCAATCAACTGCCGGTGGAGTCAATCGACTCTTTCGGACAACTCACCGATCACTTTCTCAACCAGTTTACCATCAATAAAAAGTACGCGAAAACCACAGCCCGTTTATTCTCCATTGTCCAGAAAGAATGACAGTCGATACGTCGCTATGTTTAACGTTTCGTACAAACAGTCTATTGAAGTACCAAACATTGGCAACAAGGTAGCGACGGGCATCATTTAGCAGAACCTAAGGCACTTCAGGTTCAAAGAATCGATAACTGGTAGACCACCTGCCAGGCTGGATGAACTGTTGCAGCGTGTCGAAAAGTATGTACGCATCGAGGAAACATCCGGACTTGGAATGCACAATAGAAAGAGGGAAGACGTCCGACCCGATAACAAAATGAGGGAAGATAAGCACACACCCCAGCTGCAAATTACCCTCGATTCACCCCCTTAAACACCCATCTTCGCTAGGTGCTTCTAGTGGCGGAGGAAAAGGGATTGGTGGAACCCTCACGCCCTATGAATCACAACCCCAAAAGGCTGAAATTCGAGAAGTACTGTCGGTTCCACAAAGACAAGGGGCACACCGCAGAGGGATGTTTACAACTGTAGGTGGACATCGAGAAATTAATCAAGCAAGGACATCGAGGAGAGTTCTTAGACAGGACACATATGAGGAACAAATGAGACAATCCACGAAAGGATAATCGTGGAAAGCACCACCACCCCGGGGGGGGGGGGGGGGTAAAAAGGATAATCATGGAAAGGACCACCCCCAGGAGGGGGGAGTAAAAAGGACAGAGACAACGAGGATCACTTACCTACGCCTGGCGTCATTGCCATGATCTCCGGCAGTCCTTCAAGTGGGGACACCCACAGGGCACGCCGTGCACTCGCCCGAGCTACTACCCCAGGCACCGCCACCGCACAGGTTTGCATGGTGCAACAGACGGAGCACGACATTAATTTTGGCCAGAAAGACCTCCAGGGTCCCCGAGATGAAAATAATGACGCATTAGCCATCACGGCCTCAGTTTCCAACTTCTTGGTCAAGAAGATAAAAAACTCCTTTGACATTCTAAATCTTTGTCCCTTGCATAAGCATATATATAGTCCTTATAGTTACTTAATTAATATAAATAGATCTAGTAGAATCATGAGAATATTGAAGTATAGTAACTGTTAAACGTAGTTCCTAGTCAACGGGTTACGCCACTAATGAGGACATCGGCATTTCCCATTTGTGACTAGTACTTAGTGTATGTGTACTGCGTCTCATTAGTCAACGGTGTTGTGACATCGGCATACATAAATGGGTGCTCATTGTTAGAGTAGGTGACTAACAAGCCAACTTGTGGCTGTGGTCTTTCACATTTATTATGGTAATAAACGAACATTTTTCGTATTAATGATAAAACACATTGGCATTCTATATCTTTTTCCCTTCGTCACAAGCATAGATACAGTCTTTACAGTTATTACAAGTACTGGTAATTGATCGTTAGGATCGTGAGATATTTACTTAAGTATTATAACTGTTAAACGTGTTCCTAGTCCGAAATCTAGTGGGAGGTATGTGCATTGTAGTCGGGGATTCGATCGCTAGAATAGTTTTGGATGTCCTGTGTGTTCTAACAGTTTGTAATCTCTCTAAGTCTCTGGCCAGAGCTGACTAAGTGATGGTTAGAGAATTGGATTTGTAAGTCATGCACGTAACGGTTACAACACTTAGAACGATCGTACAGTCATTGAACTACTAAGGAGGTCTCGATGAACCAATGACTCTAGTTCAATCGGGACATATGAATCGAAGGGATCGTACTGTACGCTAACTATATCAAAAGGTTCTTGCAGGCACTTCATTTGTATCTAGGGAATCATGACGCGTAGTTGCTAGACGCCAATCTTGATTCGTTGGGTGATTAAGGTGAAACGAGCTTCATCTTAATCGTAACTCTAAGGGACGAGTTTTGACCACAAAGGGTTGTGGGCCCACGGCTAGCTTACACCTGAACCATAGAGGGTCACACTGCTCGTGCACATGAGATATTTGAACAAACGGTCAGAGGTAAAAATGGTTTATCTTTGCATGATTGGAAGTCAATATGATTGGGTACAACATTCGTAATTTGGAATTATGAATGATAATAAGAAAAGGAAAAGAATAGGCGAACATTTTAGTGGACTTTCTAAATCAGGAAGTTTCCAAATTTAGAAAGTGCACTGAATTAGGGTTTCCACTTTTAGAAAGTTGGAAATTGAGAATTGGCGCTCGTAATGACGAGGACATTATATTGATTCCGAAAATGTAATTGTTACAATTTTCCGATCATCGAATTAAGAGAGAGGAGCAAGTAAAAGAACTAACGAACTTAAGTTGATGGGCCCGGTCCAACTTAAGCCCGTTAGGGTTTTATGCAAGACACTATAAATACTTGATTTATAGGTCTTGCACAACACACAACACATGAACTAAACTCTAGCCACTCTCACCTCTCTCGGCCGATCTCAACCCGCGGCCACCGCCACCATCTCGCCGGAGTCGGCCATCTGTTGGCCAATCCTTTTTGGTAGCTCTTTTCTCTTTTCGTTCTTTCCATTTTATTCGAACTACTTCGTGTCTAGTGCCACGTTTTAGTAGATCGAATTATACGAGGTGAAATCCGAGAGGAGGAAGACCGAAGATCAAAGAATCGAGAAGCAGCCCCACGAGACGACGACACACGCGCTCCCACGCGCCGCGTGAAGACAGCGCGTGAGTCACACGCGCCGCCGTAGCTCGCCTTGCCGTTTCGCCGTTGCTGCCCCGGATTGCACGGATTGGTTTCCGTGGCAATCTAGCTTTGCTTAGTGCGCTTACCTCATGCTTCAAGAGGTAAAGTTTCGAATCGATTGTCGTTCGATTCGTTTTCGTTTAAATTAAAATATGCATGTTAGTTTAAGTAAGATAATTGTATGATTTTATGTGACTACATGAAATTGTTTATTTACTGCGAGCATGATTATTTGATTTAAACGCGAGCATGCTAATTGATTTAATTTCGATTACGTAATTAAACATGTATGTTGTTTTTAATTTCGCTGGAAGCGCAAAGGTACGCAATTAATTGTTTTCAATTATCGGGCAAGTGTTTATGTGTTTTAAATTTGTTTAATTCGCATAAAATTTTTGTTTTCCGCTGCGTACACGTGTCCGATTCCCAACACTCATAAGTTGATGAGTTCATTGAACTCCCTCAATCTAGAGATCTCTAAGGGATCCCAATAATCGAGTAGAGGTTTCTATGATATAGTTGTATGCCATTAATCCTTAAGACCGAGAAATCACCGTGACTTCAGTTGAGGACCATTTGTATCGTGACTTGTCCCGAGTTCCACCGAGGACCGCCTAAGGGCCAGTGTTCGTGTAGTCTGAAATCTAGTGGGAATTCTGAGCATTGTAGTAGGGGATTCGATCGTTTGATTAGTCATGGATATGCTGTGTGTACTTGCAATTTATAATCCATGAAGTCTGTGGCCACAGCTGAAAGTGTCGTGATTAGAGAAATGTATTTCTCTAAGTCAAACACGAACGAATTATATAATCTACACAGTTATTGAACTCATAAAGAGGTCTTGACGAATCAATGCCTCTAGTTCAATCAGGATATATGTATCGAAGGGATAGTCATGTACGTGAACTATATCACACGGTTATTGCAGGAACTTCGTTGTATCTGGGGAATCATGATGCATAGTTGTTAGGCGCCAATCTTGATTCGTTGGGTGGTTAGGTTGAAACGAGCTTCTTCTTAATTATAACCCTAGGGACGAGTTTAAACCAAAATGTATTCTGGGCCCACGGCTATCTTACACCTGAACCATCGAGGGTCGCACTGCTCGTGTACTTGAAATCTTTAATGCAACGAGATAAGATTAAGTTGTTATTCTTAGTGTAATTGGAAGTCAATGTTATTGAGTCCAACACTCGTAATTGTTAATTACGGATGAGAATAAGTAGAGGAAAGGAATTCAACGGAAAGTTAGTAACCTTTCTACATTGGGAAGTTTCCCGATTTGGCATGTCCTAAATTAGGGTTTCCAATTTCAGAAATTGGAAAACTACGAAGTGGTACTCATATCGATGAGAATTCTGTGCTCGTCATCAAAATATAATTGATATACTTTTGCGAGCATTCGTTTATTGGAAACGAGCCGAGAAAGAGAGAGGGCTTGAGTTGTTGGGCCTAGCCCAATTTAAGGCCTGTTAGGTTTTTACAAGGACCATATAAATAGGATTTATGTGGCCTGTGAAATACACACATCACAAGATTGAAACCCTAGCCTTTTTCCCTCCATGAGCCGTCCACCTTGCAGTGGAAACCCCGCCTCCGCCATCAGCCGCCGCGTCGCCACCAGTCGTCGCCGCATCGGCATCTTCCTTTACCTCTCGTTCTTCTTTGTTGTACTTAGACTATCACGTATCTAGTGTTGTGTCGATAGTGGATTGAATATATGAGTAAAACCTAAGAGGAGGAAGATTCATCTATCGCCAATGCTGCCACCAGGGTTGCCTTCACACGCCGCCACAAGGCCGGTGATGTGAGAAGGCAAATCTGAAAAACTGCTCTTGAATTTTATGCGCAGTATAACGAAAACATTCGGCATAAATCAATCAGTGATCGGATGGACGTGACATTTTGATAGAAGTTTCTAGACTCATTGATTTACAATAACATAGAAGGAGTTGGCAATCCAGTCAACAATTATGGAGATATTGAATTTGGAGCAGGCCAGTAATTTCAGATCAAAAAACAGGTTGGATCAGTAGGAGTGGGAAGAGCAGCTAGCCATCTTCTCCAAGGGTAAAATCTCGATTTCCCTAATTATATATAATATATATATATATATATATATATAATTTATATTAATTGAGATTAATGTATGTTAATTGATTATATTGAGTCACATGGATCTATATGTTCGATTATGTATTTATGTGAATCGTTCGTTGAGCATGTTTATTATTTTATTTTATTTCGCGAGCATGCTATGATGATTCAATTTATGTTATTTAAGTTTATTATATATGCGAGCATGTTTGTCGGTGATTGGAAGCGAAAAGGTACTCAATTAATTGTAATTATTGTGCGCGTGTTTGTTTATATATATTGGTTTATATAAAATAAAATAAAATTTTTGTTTTCCGCTGCGTACACGTGCCTGATCCCCAACAGTAATCCGCAGCGAAGAGTCCGATATCCTAATAAGCATGCCCAACGATGGAGCAAAGTTGGATGTTGTCGAAGAATTAAAAACAGTGGAATTAATCCCGGGAGATAAAGCTAGGTCAGTTCGAATTGGGACGGATCTAGACCCTGACACCGAAGAGCAGCTCGTAGAATACATCCGTCAAAACTCCGATACCTTGGCATGGAAGGATGAAGACCTCGTGGGCATCCCACCTGAAGTGGCACTCCACCAACTGAATGTCTATCATAGAGAAAAGCCGATAGAGCAACGAAAACGGTCCTTTGGTCCAGAGAGAAATAAACACATCAAAGAGGAGGTGGATAAGCTCTTGGCCGCGGGGCACATCCGCCCAGTCCAATACCCGGAATGGCTCTCTGACGTAGTGCTGGTCTCCAAGTCTGGAAGAAAGTGCGTAGACTTCACCGATTTAAACAAAGCATGCCCTAGGGACCCTTTCCCTCTACCAAGGGTTGATCACCTAGTGGACCCCACTTCGGCGTGCGAGATCCTTAGTTTCCTCGACGCATAACAGGGCTACAATCAAATGAGGTTAGCCCCCGAAAACCAAGAGAAGGCCAGTTTCGTCACTGATCAAGGAATCTACGGTTGTCAGGTGATTCCCTTTGGATTGAAGAACGCCGGAGCCACTTACCGGTGCTTAGTGAATGAAATGTTCGCGAACTTGATAATGAAAAACATGGAAGTGTATATTGACGACATGCTCGTCAAACGCATGCGAACATCGGGGCACATTGGAGACCTACAACAGTGCTTCGCCATCTTGAAAAAATATAGGATGAAGCTCAACCCACTCAAATGTTCGTTTGGAGTTAGAGGAGGTAAATTCCTCGGTTACAGAATAGAAGCCAACCCGGCGAAAATAGAAACAATAACTTCTATGACTCCCCTGAAGTCCATCAAGGAAATTCAACAACTTAACGGATGCCTCGCTGTCTTGAACCATTTTCATATCCAGGTTGGCAGATAAGGGACTCCCATTCTTTAAAGTACTGAGGGGAGGCAAAAAGTTCAAATGGACTAAGGACTGTCAACATGCTTTTGAAGAGCGAAAACGTTACCTCGACTCGCCCCCTCTACTCACAAAGCCTTCTCCAGGGGATGTCCTACTTCTCTACTTAGCAGTCTCACACGAATCCATTAGAGCGGCCATAGTTCCAGAAGGGGAAAAAGGTCACCAACACTCTACTATGTAAGTCGCGCCCTTCAAGTAGAAAAGCAACGCTACTCGAACATGGAAAAACGCCCTAGCCCTAATCACCGCCGCACGAAAATTGAAACCATATTTTCAGTTTCATCAAATAGTAGTACTCACCAACTACCCCCTGAAACAAGTCCTTCGGAGCCCAGAAACAACGGGAAGGCTGGCGAAATGGGCCATCGAGATGAGTGAATATGGAGTTTAGTTTTGCAGTCGACCTGCCACCAAAGCCCAGACTCTAGCGGACTTCGTAGTGGAAATGATGGGCTATGATTCCGGAAGTGCACTGCCAACATGGGCTATCAATGTAGATGGATCAGCCACCAGTTCTGGCGGGGGAGCCGGAATTAACATAGTTACACCCCAAGGCGACTAAGTCGAGTACGCCCTGAGGTTCGGGTTCCCAATCTCGAACAACAAGGCTGAGTACGAAGCCCTTATAGCTGGAATCAAGCTAGCTACGTCAACAGAAGCTCATAAATTGCTCATTTATAGAGACTCCCAACTGGTGGTTAATCAGGTACTGGGCACCTACGAGGCTAAGGAGGAAACAATGTCTAAGTACCTGGCCCTGATCATTATGCTATTATCAAGGATAGAAATCTACGAAGTTAAACAAGTACCGCGAGCTAGCAATGTGGTGGTCGACAAGCTCGCCAAGTTAGAAGGTTTCATGACCAGCATCGGGAGTACAAGAATCACCATCCTGACCTCGCCTAAACCGGAGATAAAAGAGAATAAAGGCCAAGTGCAATGTAATGAGGAAGAGCCCAGCTAGATCGACCCTATAACGCAATACTTAGAATCTGGGGCCCTCCCCACGAGCCGAATGAGGCTCGAAAATTGAGAACAAGGGCCTCACGCTTTATAAACATCAATGGTCAATTATATAAACGTGGCTTCTCACTCCCATACTTGAAGTGCCTTCCCCCAACCAAGGCCGACTACGTCCTTCAAGAGATTCATGAAGGAATTTGCGGAAATCACTTGAGTGGCCGATCCCTAACTCTCAAAGATCTAAGACAAGGTTACCACTGACCCACCATGTAAAACGATACAAGGAATCTAGTCAAGCAATGTAGAGCATGCCAGGAACATGCCAACATTCAACACCAACCAGGGGCACTGATGCAGCCAGTAGACTGTCGTTCGATCCCGTTCGCCCAATGGGGTATGGATCTGGTTGGACCTTTCCCACAAGCCACGGGCCAAAGGAAATATCTGATAGTGGCCGTCGATTATTTCACCAAGTGAGTAAAGGTAGAGCCATTAGCACGAGTCAGGGAGAAAGATGTAATCCAGTTCCTATGGAAAAATGTGGTGTGTCAGTTCGGGATACCCAGAGCCCTAATCTCCGACAATGGCACCCGATTCTGCGGGGAGAAAGTTAAGGAGGTGTCAGAATCTATCAATTAAACATTTCCTTACATCCGTGGCTAATCCCCAAGCCAATGGCCAAGCTGAAGTAACCAACCGCACTATACTGTTACAGCACCTCAAAACTCGACTAGGAAATGCCAAGGGCAGATGGGTCGACGAGCTACCAAGTGTCCTATGGGCGTCTCAAACAACCCCCTGAACCACCACGGGAGAGTCCCCATTCAACTTAGCTTTCAGAGCAGAAGTTTTGGCTCCCGCCGAGATAGGAGAACCATCTTGGAGAATCACCAACTACTCTCCACTCAACAATGAGATAACCATGAGAGTCCGCCTTGATTAGATTGAAGAAATTCGGGAAACAGCCTCCACTCGCAGGGAAATAGTCAACACATGAGCTTATCGACTATAACATCCAAACGGCCGTCAAGTACCAATGACCTGGAAAGTAGCCAATTTCAAGCAATTCTACACTTGAACGGGGAGCCTACCATAAAACCCGCAATCCTACTCATAGGAAAGTCCCACCAAGGACAACTTTTCTCCGGCTAGTTTAGTTTTTATTTCCCAAGCAACCACTTTGCCACTTCGGCGTTAATAAAGCATGTTGCTACTTCGACATTAATAAAGCACTTTGCTATTTTGACATTAATAAAGCACTTCGCTATTTCTACACGCATACTTAGCAAACAACGCCAAAATGCCAAAACCCATGGAGTTAAACTCTACTCGCTAAGCTTACAAGAGTCTGGCCAACTTAGCTTCAGTAAAGTAGAACACTCAATGGGTCAACGACATCTGACTACGGGTGCCTAGCCTCATAAACGAGTTAGATCACAAAGACTAAACTTCGAGTGCAGGTCCACCCTTACATATCAAACTTTGGGAGGCTGATTACCTTCTCGAGTACACCAATCTTTTTCTACCTAAGTATGGAAGAACAAACTATCTATAAACATAGCCAGAACAAGAAGCAACACGATAAAGCAGGAGGATCCAACAAGAAATAATGTTATAGCGCGATAGAAAAGATAAAAACAAACACCAACCAACAAGAGGTTTTTCTACAACGAAGAAGTGGGCATACCGAGAAAAAAAAATGAGCAAAAGCAATGCCTAATGTAGGACATCATCTCCTAAGGGAATAAAGCATCGGAGCTCCAATCTCGTCGCCAATCACACGGGCACCACCTCGTAGTGTGTCCTCAACCTGATCCTCCTCATCTGAATCAACATCAATACCCATCTCCTCATCCGAGTCCAAGATGTGAGGCTCCATACCACGAATAATGCCCTCGTCCACCTTCTTGGTACCTCTCAAATAAGCTCGACATTGACGGACCAAGGGAGTATAATAAAGCGTAACCGTTTTCTTCTCCACAATATCTACGAACTCACGGCTGGCTCGGAACTTCGCCACTGCGGCACTTTCAACTGAGTTCGTATAAGCCACCCCCTGCTCAGAGCTCAAAAAGCCCTGACCACTAGTCTTATTCGCAGAGTATATACCCACCAACTCATCATAATGAGATTGGAGTTTCGCATTCTTCAACCTCTCGGCCTCCAGATCTTCCCTCACGGCCTCAAAATCAGACAAGCTAATTCGGGAGGCCAAAGCCGAAGTGAGGGCCTCAAACTGCAAGTCAGAGTCTCAAATTGCTCTTGAAGACTCCTCCACGCCAGAGGACTGGGTACCCCGCTCCATAAGAGTCCTCTATAAAGCGGTAGCCTAAAAAAATAAAATAATAATAATAACAATAATAACAATAATAACAACAATAAGAACAATAATAACAGTAATAACAATAATAATAATAATAATAATAATAATAATAATAATAATAATAATAATAATAATAATCTTATATATAAAAGAAAGAAACGCTAGGGCAACCCTAAGAAACCCTAATGTCATATTTGTAGTTTTTTTTTTCAATTTTTATCAAACTTTTATCTCCTTAATATTATTTTAAATATTATTTTCGAATTTTATCATATTTGTATTCCCTAAATATTATTTTAAATATTATTTTTTAGTTTTATCAGATTTTTGTCTCCTAAATATTATTTTTTTATTTTTATCTCCTAAATATTATTATAAATAATATTTTTTAATTTTATCAAATTTATATCTCCTAAATATAATTTTAAATATAATTTTCAACTTTTAGCAGATTTTTATCTCCTACATATTATTTTCGAATTTTATCAAATTTATATCTCCTAAATAATATTATAAATATTTTTTCGAGTTTTATCATGTTTTTATTAGTTTTTTATCTCCTCAATATTATTTTCAATTTTTATCTGATTTTTGTCTCCTAAATATTATTTTTGATTTTTATCTCCTAAATATTATTTTAAATAATAATTTTGATTTTAATCATATTTTATCTCCTAAACTTTATTCTAATTATTATTTTCGTATTTTATCAACTTTAATCTCATTAACATTATTTTAAATATTATTTTCGATTTTTATCAAATTTTTATCTCCTAACTATCATTTTAAATTTTATTTTCGATTTTTATCAGATTTTTATCTCCAAAATATTATTTTTTGATTTTTTATCAATTTTTTATCTCCTAAACATTATTTTAAATATTATTATCGATTTTCATCAAATTTTTATCTCCTAGATATTATTTATAATAATCTGATTTTCGATTTTTACAGAAAAGGTTAAATAAATCTGATTTTCATACCTAGCGGATTTTGAGACATCGTTTTACAGAATGTCTGCAACATTTGAATTTTATTTCTTCCCTACCTAAGGCTTCTTTTTTTGGTAACCCGACTTAAGATTTTGTTTCTTATCTTCTTCTTCATCCTATTGACTGTGTGGTAATTAGTTTACATATTTTTCCATCATGGCTTATAGGTAATTTCATTTTGTTAAATTATGTGTTTCATTAATTTATACCAAAGATTTCAAATTTTATGTATAACAATTATTTCATTTTATATGTTATTGGACATGTTATTGAAAGGGATGATTTGAGAGAATTAACCAAAAATGGGCGGAGCCACAAGCTATTGGAAGTCGACATTGAAGACTTATTGTTTGTATGCGATATTTAATTTATAGTTTATATTTATTTTTGTTTCTTAATTTTCCAATTGTTAATTCCAGTGGCAAAACAACCTTAAAATGAGGCAGCGGAGAAGGGCTTAGTTCCGATGCAAGATGTATAGATGGTCTTTTACGATGGTATGTTGTCGATAGTTTAGTTTTGATTATGTTAACTAAGTTATTGAATCTAATTACTTTTAAGTTCAACATGAAAGACATAGTTGATGGTTTTTTTCCTGGTTCAAATTTTTAATCTACTGGTATTAGCTGATTCAATTCATTTGGAAAATTATTCAACAGCAAAGTTATTATTTTTTTTGTGTGTGTGTGTAGTATACTTAATAATGTTCCACTGATGAATTATTAATGAATGATTATAAAAGAATTTTGATCATACGATACATCAAACGTTTGTTTATATTCTTACAACATCAAAACAATGCAATTTGTTGTCCCGTGCATCGCACGGGTACAATTACTAGTAATAATAACAACAACAACAACAATAATGAATTTTAAAGTGCATCGATAGGTAATACACAATGACGAGCATAGTTCACACTTACCCGACATAAGTCACCACCCAACACAGTCTTGATCGTGTTGTCCGGCAACTCTTCTAGTTTCTCGCTGGCCAACGCAATGTCATTATTTCCCAAGTCCCAAAAGGTCTCCACACCCCCACGGCTGTCACCATATTCGAACATATGTTTGCCCATGTCCGGTCGAATGGGCTCTGTTGACGTACCCTCTACACGATGGAGCTTCCCCTTCGAACGAATGCTACGCTCCTCGTCCCATGGATCAACCGAGTCACCCATCACACATGAGGGGGCCACAAGTTGGTCATGAATCTCGCTACCGCCCACTGTCCCCGAAGGGCTATCTGACCCCTAATCCAAGGGCCATCAGTACGAATAGATCTACACTCGTCCACAGCCATGCTAGGTAGGCGCCCTCCTTGACTCCTCGAAGCGGGAGCCCCACGCCTCTTAGTCGCAACCCTTGTCTTGGTGCCCCGGTGGTTTGCCGCGAAATCGACCACATAATCTGCAACGTAAGATAAAGAAGGGTTAGCCAACATCATAAAAGTGGCAAACATAAAGCACGTAAAGCAAAACACAGCAACCCATGCAGTCAATATACTTCGAGGGTAAACTCCTCCTCAAACAGGTTTGTCCTGGCACACAATCCTCTCAAGGTTTTGCACAGACCATAACTTTTGCACCAAGGATTCTAGACCAAGGAAACTACTCAAGTGGGATCCCTTACATAGAAAAATTTGTGCTTTCAATCACCTCAATTCGACTGAAGGGTACTAAGAAACCTGCACCCCGGGCGCGGATGGCAACATAAGAGGGGGGCCTCAAATGCCTTATGAAGAGTGAAGAGGGTACGAAACAAGGGTGACCCAACGGATAACTCCAACTCAGCAGCTCTGTGGTAAAAACCAACGAATGAAAGTACGAAATTTGAACTTAGCTGGGTAAAACCGATGTCGTCCTCCTCACAGATCCTCAACAACATCAGGTGAGGCAGAATGCTACAACCAGCAGATATATAACCAGTAAACATGGTGAG
>NW_012193677.1:407392-426978 GCF_000504015.1 Erythranthe guttata | reverse complement strand
TGTAGTATGTTCCAAGGGGGGGGGGGGGGCACCATATATGCGCTATCTTATATGGGCTCAGAACGTTATATGTCTCTTCGCTCCACATGCGGGGTGGGTATTTTATCTTTGTGAAAACATTTTCTCTCTCTCACACTCTCTCTCACACTCTCACTCACTCTGATATGCATAGTCACTCTCTCACTCTCTGTGTAGCTTAGTGTGTGGCGCATATATTTTGATAGATTCTATCTTATAGGTGCAAAATAAGACGAGAGCTCTATTTTTCGAACTCACACATACATTCTGGCTCTATATAAAAAAATATATATATATCTATGTCAGTATATATATGTATAGATATACATATATATATATCTATATATATATATAGATAGATATATATATATATATATATATATATATATATATATATATATATATATATATATATATATATATATATATATATAATATTATATAGTTATCCTTACTCACATTCCAAGCACCATAAGGCAAACGGTTAATCACATAATTCACGAAAACACATCATTTATACATAAACACTTACTTATGCAAAATGACTAAAATGCCATTTTTATGAAAATCGTGAAAAACACATTTTTCATTTTATCGGATCCGTGAAAGATTATTTTATGTACCTGAATAATAAACCTGTTACGAGCCTGTTTTCACTATTGGAATCAAACCACACATTTCATCCTAGTTGGATACCGGCCCGCTATATCCGAGTTGTTTATTATCCGGCATTCCATTAATCTTTCAAATTTAAAAAACCGTGAAATGCATCTTTTTCAAAATCATGCTCACAACAATTATAGAATCCACACATACCATCACAAATATCAATCAAGTGCCATATAACCACACAAATATCACAACTTACCTCATATTTATACCTTAGGCGAAAATTCCCAAATTCACACATAAACACACACAGCGACACACGGCACACACACACATACACATTCAACACACACACACACACACACACACACACACACACACACACACACACACATATATATATGCAGCCAACACATTAAGATACCACCATTTAATACACAAATCATGTTTGAAAAGCAAGGGTCATCTTTATCTTTCATTTAATGAACTTATTACCACTTATAGGTAATAATTTCATTCCAAATATACTTCACCAGCAATTAACACATCCATGCAGTAAATTAAGGTACACAATCCCAAATTTCATCACTCATAATCATTTATTCAAAGACATGGAAATTAAAGCACAAAATATAATAAATGGCATGCATAATGTCCTAATTTCGAAATAATAGCAAAACACTTCCAAAAATTCCCAAATTAAATCCTAGAGTTCTTAACTGACCCAAGTTTTAGTTTCTGAAATATTTTAAAATTTCATCAAGTTTCAAATTTTCCTTGGAATTAAAAACTAGAAAAATCCTTTCTTCTTCTAAAAATCCAAAACTCTAGTATAACCTTAATTAACTTTGAATCCTTCATGAAGAAAAATTTCCCCTCATGTAATACTTGTTGGAAAATAGATTCTCAAATTTAGAAGTGACTGAATTTTTTAAAATTACAGTTTTGACCCCAAAGTTTCAAGATTTACACATGCAACCACACTAAAAGTTAAAAATCCGATTTTTCATGAAAAACTTCTACAGTCTGAAATTTTATTTTAATATAGGCAGAAAACAAAGTTAAAAATTTACTTGAGGCTGAAATTAAAAAAAAAAAAAACATATTTTACCCCGAAATTTCTAAATATATACATGCAAGACCACTAGAAGTTCAAAAATCAAATTTTCTTGCACAACCTTTTTAAATCCGAAATTTTTACTCAACAAATACTGAAAAACAGATTTGAAAAAATATTTAGGATTGGCTTCTTGAAAATTACAGATTTGTCCCAAAAATCTTTAGATCTACACATGCAACCCCATAAAAGTTCAAAAAATTATTTTTCTTGCAACACCCTGTAGAAATCCAAAATTATTTATGTTCTTTTGCCAATAAAACTTGTATCTACCCACTACCAACATAAATAATGCATGCAATAACAAGAAATTAACAATCAACACAACTTTTCCATTTTTCCCCAAAAAGCCCTAATTTTCTCAAAATCTTTCCAAGTCTTTTAAGAAATTTTGAAAACCCATTTGATACTATTGACACACTTAATTGCAGCAAGAAATCGAGATTTCTTACCTATTAACCGAAATTAACGTGAAATTCTATGTGAAAATTAACGTGAAATTTTAAGTGAAATTATATGTGAAATTATATGTGAAATTATATAAGAAATGGTTAATACACCATTGAGTCCATGAGACTAAATGTCGAATAAGCGCTATTGAATTTGTGAAATTATATTTCACATTATTTCAGAAATAATCTGAAATGCGTTGAGGGGGATTGGATTAAAGCCTAAAAATATTCAAAAAGTTGTTACGAGGATACAACCGCCTAGGGACTGGAGATCCGAAGAACTAGGTCGGAGACCAACGAGCACACTTTTATTATACATCCCTATGATGTGTGTGCACTAATAAAGCTCGTAACGAATTGTGAGGTTGAGACTTTGATCTCTTAATGAGTTCTATAGCCCGAATGGGTGGCGTGTTGGAGTTACATAAACATCCTTGATAGAATTCACCTTGTGAGTGTGGAAGTGAGGCCGCTTCCTATGGGAATTATAGGCTGTTCTTTAGAGCTCTCACGAGAAATGGGGTAAAGCACATGGCTTTAGAAGCTTCGATCGGGTCACTTTGAGTATTATGTGTGCAATATGATTCTACGTGCCCCAAGTGTCACTATTTGAAGGCTAAGTCCACATTGATTCAAGTACGAGAAACATATTGTTCTAAGTGAGGTTTGAAGGCATTGTCCACTTTCATTATACATAATATTCCGCAGGAGCTCAAGTATATTTCTATTTTTATTTTTATTAAAATAAGTGGGGGATTGTTGGGTTATTTTAATAAAAATAATATATTTTATTATAAAATATAATAATGACTTTGACCACTTTTATGAGGGTCATTAAACTACAATTTTGAAACTTTCAAGTCATTATTCTCCTACGTAAAACACCATAAATTCTATATGAAATTGAGGTTTTATGGGGGTCATATTATACATTATATAAAGGGGATACTGTGGCTTTGCAAGTAGATGAGAGAAGAGAATAAAAAAATGAATTTCAAAAGATCATATATATATATATATATATATATATATATATATATATATATATATATATTATGTTGAGCTCTTGTTATGTGTCGGGTGTAAGTTTCTACTTCACTTGAACGTGTAATTTCGGTGAAGTTACAGCATAGAGATAGGCTGGGTTGTTGGATCCCATAGGCGACACGATCGGAACCATTGCACCTCATTAGAGAAAGGATCGTGAAATTCTTCTTAAGAGAGCGACCTAGTGTGCGCCTCACTTTGACTATCTTCATATTATTATAAATCTTTTTTGCAGCTAATCGTCAACTATGTAAAGATGAAGCAAATGGAATACAAGCTTCCATCCACAAGTTTTATGAACAATCGTCAAATTGCAGCTGTGGTTCCAATACTGTAAGACTAGAGTTAAATATGGAACTTTCATTTTTGATTTTTGGATTTCTTTGAAAAATGGAGTTGAGGTGGAGAAGAAAAAAGCCGATGGTGGAGGTGGCTCTCTGGGTGGAAATGGGAGGTGAAGACAAGTAAGAGAATTATGTGAAAGAAAAAGGAGAAAGAAGAGTGTCTTTTGGGGTCTCTTGAGTGTGGAATTCGTGAAAATAATTAGTATTTGCCAAGTGGAAAGGCATGCAAATTAACACTAATTTTCTTTAAAAAAAAAGACAACATGCATACACTTACACATATACACACGGTCACATAGATATATATATATATATATATATATATATATATATATATATATATATATATATGTATATATATAGAATGATAGAATGATTATGTATGTGCATGCATGTAGTATATTTATACATGTATGTACGTATATTATTATTAATTAGTAATTCAACTTACAAAAATATAAATGATCCTAAAATACTAATTTACGTAAGTTAATTCACATAGTCAGATAAAAGCACATATATATCTGCTCGCGTAATTCACATAATTAATTTCACGTAATAATATCACCTAGGGATTCTCGAGTTAAGCAGATTGATTTCGGGTTATGGGGTTTTGGAAAGGTGGGATGTTACATCGTAGATATAATTTAAGCACTAGAATTGTTGTGTATAATGAAACGTACCTTAACAAATGAGTAAAAACATTTATTTATATGTCTTTGATTGGGTTGGATTTACTTTGTTGGGCACAAGCCCCCTTTAAAGGTGTTCGGGCTTTCGTTGTAGTGGTCTTTTAAATTGGACTCGTGACCCCGTGATAAATAAATCGTGGGCCCATTGGATCGGTCCAATTATACATATCATCCGTGACCAACCATCTTTATTATTCTAGGTTCACGGGCAACATCTCTTTCGCCAATAAGTCCATTCCTTTCAATATCTTATATATAAAAGATTAGAAACGCTAGGGTATATCAGTCATAATCCACGACATCTATATTTGTAAAAATAAATTAATTTATGTGTAAAGGAAAAAAGTAATGTGTATGACAAAATTTACCTCCAATTACCCTTTACACCAATTTTTAATTGTAACCCTAATTTAATCAATTTTGACCAAGAAACCGTAGGGCGGTGCCGCCATGTTTCTGCCACCGGTGGCGGGTCTTCGCATAAATTGAATAACCAACGATTCAATTTCACGCCATTTGGTTGGTCTTCAAAATTAATTTTTAATCGCTTGTTCGTCTTCTACCATGTTTATTAGCAATTATTTTTTCTTTCTTTTCTTTTTGTGTAATTTTCTCAATTTAAATTGTTCATTGTCTAGTTTTCAGTTTTCATGTCCCAAATGTTACTATTCCTATTGAACAATAGTAACATATGTTGAATAAATCGATTCATTGGTGAAATATCTTGCATAAATTGATTAACTAAGAGGCCTCGTTTTGTTTGTTGTTTGGTTAGTCCAATAAATTTTCGACGCCCCCATAATTTGATAATATGTTTGTTTTTCTTTCTGTTTTTTTTTTTTAGTTTGTTTTTTTTATTTTTTTACTTTTTATTTTTTATTTTTTATTGTTTTTTAATTTGACTTTCATTTTTGAAGATGCTAGAACTTGGTGAGTGTATGCAGATAAAAGCAAAATCTAGTGAAGAATGAAGAATAATGAATTTGAATATTTTGATATGTCAAATAAAGAGCTACTTGCACATGAGACGAGGACGTGTTTCGGTTTGTTTTCAAACAGAAATCATGAGCTTTGATGCTTGTGTGATCCTTTATTAGTTTTCCTCTTGTAGGTTCAATGCATAGTGCAAATAGATGTTCTTTATCTCAAATTCTTGCACTTCTATGGTCATATGCACCATGTTTGTTGTAAACTGCCATTAGTTTTTTTTTCTTTTTTATTATTAATTAATTTAGTTGATTATATTGATATCGTAGTGGATTACATTAAATTTATAGTGGATTAGGATGCATTTATAGTGGGTTACGTTAAATTTGTAGTGGATTTCGATAAATTAATATTGGATTTCAATAAATTTATAGTGGATTTCGATTAGTTCGTAGAGGGTTTCGATAAAATTATAGTGGTTTTTAACAAATTTATAGTGGATTTCGACTAGTTCGTAGTGGGTATCGATAAATATATAGTAGTTTTCAACAAATTTATAGTGAATTTCAACTAGTTTGTAGTGACTTTCGATAAATTTATAGTGGTTTTTAACATATTCATAGCGGATTTCGATAAGTTTATAGTGAATCCCACTTTGATAAACCTGCTGATTTTTTTTTTTCAAAACTTTTTTTTTTCCGGTAAATCAACCGCCAGGTCTCCGTCGTTGACTTTTTTTTTTCAATTTTGTGTTTTCTTAAAAAAAATATTTCAATTAATATTACTGTCTCCAGCAGATATTTAACCGTCGGAGTCAGTAATTTCACAGTTAATTGAACTTTTTATTTTCTTAATTTTTTTTTAATTAATATTCATGTCTTGGCTGCTAAATTACTGTCTATAGCTGTTATTTAACTGCCCGATATAGTAATTTAATTATTAATTAATTTTTTATTATTTTTTTAATATTTTAATCAATATTACTGTCTTCGTTGCTAAATTACTGTCTGCAGGAGTTATTTAACTGTCGGAGACAGTAATTTAACTGTTAATTGATTTTTTTTTCTTAAAAAATATTTTAATTAATATTACTGTCTTGGCTGCTAAATTACTGTCTCCAACAGTAATTTAACTGTCTAAGACAGTAATATTACTGTATTAATTAATTTTATCGTCTTGGCTTGCATTTTTGTTGTGTTCGACTGTAATATTACTGCCTCATGCAATAATATTACTGTTTGGGACAGTAATATTAATAATATTACTGTTCGGAAAAATAATATTCATAATATTACTGTCCTAAACAGTAATATTACTGTCTAAGACAGTAATTTAGCAACCAAGACAGTAATATTAATTAAAATAAGTTTTTTAAATAAAAAATAAAGTTTCCAAAAAAAAAAACCGAAAAAAAGTTAACATCAGAGACTGGCGGTCAACAACGGTTGACCTGCCAAAAAACAAAATTCGGAAAAAAAAAGTTTTTAGAAAACAAAAATCAACGCCGGAATCTGGCCGGAAAAAAAAATTCAGAAAAAAAATTATTTATGAAAAAAAAATTCAAAAAAATATTAAAATGGGGTTACTGTGATATATTTGTTTAAATCTGGGGTCAATGTGTAATATTAAGGAAGTTAGAGCATAATGGATGGAATTGATAAGAGTCATATTATGGAGTAGACATGGCCCGGGGCAGGTCGCAGGGGCGGAACCAGGGTGAAAATGTAGGAGGGGCTAGCTAAATTTTTGGGGTTCGGGGCAGCGCCCCGAAAAATTTTTTAGGTTCACAAGACATTGCAAAAATAAGTTTGTATTGATATGTTTTAATTAAAATGTCATATATATTATAATTTTATCGTATTTTAAGCATGGCAAAAAAATCTAAATTAATTCAAATTATTTTAATAATGTATGGTACTTAATATTTTGGGGATTCATGGCATCGTCTCATATTAATTTTTAGAGTTATTGATAAAAAAAATTCAAAAATATGTAAATATTCATAAATTTTATTTCAAATAATACAAGTTTTCACCATTTTATTTTATATTTTTATATTAAATATGATATATATATATATATATATATATATATATATATATATATATATATATATATATATATGGAGAAGAAGAAAAAATATTTAAGGATTAAGATACATATTTGCAAAAACTTTAGGTGGACTAAAAGTAATATTCAAAAAATATAGTGCCAAAATACCTAAAAAATTTTTTTTTTTAATCTTGGGGGGTCAACAGCCCCCCCTAGCCCTTCTAAGTTCCGCCTATGGCAGGTCGGGTCCGGGTCCGGGTCCGACTTTAGGGGACCCGAAACCGACTCGCGCGGATGCGGGTCCACCCGTGTCCATCCGGGTCCGGACCGCATCCGGGTCGGGTCCGACTTTTAGGGGACCCGAAACCGACTTGCGCGGATGCGGGTCCACCCGTGTCCATCCGGGTCCGGGCCGCGTCCGGGTCGGGTCCGGGTCCAAATTGGTTTTTCAATTTTTTTTTTGTTAAGAAAGAAAAAAAAACTTATATTGAAACTTGAAAAAACATGAGATTAACTTTAAATTCAAAATTAATAAAACTAATTGAATTTAAACACTGTAACACCCCGTAAATATGTAAGTTGTTTAAGTCTGGGGATAATTGAATTTATTTAGTTGATATGTGTCTATATGGGATTATAATATGTTTCGAATTTGATGGAAAGTGTAGAAATTGTAATTATCTAAAGTTATAGCATCTATTTAGTAATGAAGAAAACAATTTGGCCTTATAGCCAATTTTCATAATTTATAGCTGAGATAGGGATTGACGTGCACAATGCCCCTTTGGCAGCCACGTTTCTTTTTTTCTCCCCAGCTCACCCTTTCACCGTCTCTCTCTTTCTCTCTATCTTCCTCTCTCTCTCTCTCTCTCTCTCTCTCTCTCTCTATATATATATATATTCCTCTCTTCCTCTATCTGTTCTTGTGCTGGAATTGCAGAAATTTTACAGCAAAACTCGAGTAATATGAGAGGTGCCGTTGGAAATCTCAAGACGCAGCTTTCTTGTGGTGATGGATTTCACCGGCGATGACGAGCGGTGGTGGCTGGAATCGGGCAAAGAAAACGAGCCGTCCAGAACCCGAATTTCAGCCGTTGGTCCTTCAAAGAATTAATTGAACGGATTCCTTAAAGGTGGAATCTCGACGATCAGGTCCCATCATTAGAAACCTTATGATGTTACCTTTCTGTTGGTGGTGAAGCTCGATGGCTTGCACGGACTTTGGTCGCCGGAGTTTGACGAAGAAGTCAGCCTGCTAGCTGCGATTTTGGGGAAGCAAAATCTGCTGCCGCACCTATTTTCGGAGCCGAAATCGAAGGGTTTCGAATGCGAATTTGGAATCAGTTCCTTCAGGGAACTCGTAGAGGACATCGTAAACTATAAGTAAGTGTTCACTTGTATCGAATTAGAGTATTTAATATACGTGTTTTAGAGGTCGGAATCCGATGACAGTAATCTGCCGGAAACCGGGCAGTTTTGAGTATCTTCTTGCGGGACTGTTTTCGATATGTTGGGATCATAATTTGGGCTGTGTGTCTTCATGAAACCTGTAGATTAAGTTGTAAGGTTTCATTTGATGTATTATTTGGATAATTTGAATAACTGTACGATTTGTTATGATTTTCCAAAGAACCTGTGACAGCAAACGAAATTATCCGAAAATCTGGCAGGTTTATGTATTCATCTTTCCGGGTTGTTATTGACGGGTTATGTTGTTAATTTGGGATTAAAGTATATTCAGTAAACTTGTAGATACAGATGTTACCTTTAACTTTATATATCGTTTAGGTCATTCGGATAAGTACGGCGATCGCAGTGATTACTTGAATAAAGTGCCGCGAGAAGCAATTCTTAGTATATGTTTAAGAAATTGATTATGTCATATAGTGGGTGGTAATATGGCTATATTACTGTTCGGAATCTTATTTAGTTCTAATATTTGCATAGGTGTTGAGCTTAGTAAAGCTCTTACTCAAGGTTTAAGCTTAAAGATGCTTCTATAGCACTAGCGTTGGACTCCAGGTGAGAAACTGTGACTCCTTATCCGATTTCTTTCATGCGCTTAATATCTCCTTTGTCTGAACCAAATATATTCTCCATCTTGAATCTTTTGATGCATTGATTATATTTATTCTTGAAATATGATCCCTAATGTTCTGCGAGCATATTGTTTTCTTGGCTCGAACTTGGAACCTTGATCTTGTTCTTGAAATCTTGAACTTGTCATTTCTCTTGGTTGCTATGTTCACGGCTAATTTTTATACTTGATTCCTTGTCCTGAACATTTTCCTTGAACTCGATATTGAACTATATTTATTCTCAAAATCTTGTCTTGAATGCTTTCTGAGAATAAATATTTTGTTGGCTCGAACTTGAATCTCATGTTTATTGAATTCAGTGAGATCTTGATATACTCGTTCTTGGAATCCGATATTGGACTTATTGTTCTTGACTTCCATATTCATGAATATTCTCTCCTTGGCTTGAACTGAATTCTCGGACCTGTTCATTCTCGAACATGTTCATTATCCTGAGACTTGATGTTCGATTATAATGATCATGACTTATCTTGTGAATGATTGACTTGATTCTTGAAATGAATGACTTGATATTCCTAAAAGGAATGATATTGATTCTTGAACCTACTGTCCCCACCCTTGAGGACGCTCTTGGGGGAGCTGGGCCCTAGGACCATTTCGGTAAGACGATCGGGCAGTATTGGGCTGACCATTTCGGCAAGACGATCGGGCAGTATTGGGCTGACGATGACTGGTCTCCCTGGTCTCCCGAATGGTACCTCCTGATGGTTCGGACTCACGTTCGTTTGGAGTTAAACGTTCCTGAGCCGAATCGGCACGTTCCGGTCGTGCCTCTTGCTTGTTTCCGACCGAGTGGCCACTTGGGACGGAGTGGAGGGATAAGGATGTGATATGATTTTTCTTGTTGGGAGTTACAAGGTTGGAGACCCCACCAAATATTGAACTCAAGCCGTACATGTTACACTCTTGTACATGTTACACTTCCGTTAATGAAATTCTTGTAAAGTCTCTCGTTATATGTTTTGTTCGGTTGATTCTCATCATACTCATGGATCATATGTTTTTCACTAAGTCATTTGGACTTATTCGTTTCTCCTTTCTGATATTAATGCGCAGGTAAAAGAAAGATTTATACCTAAACTTTCATACCACATGTTAAAGCTTGTGTATGCCTCTGATTAGTCTCGTCGAGAGGTATCTCTAATAATGTTCCGTATAGGATCCTTTGATCTAGAATTTTGTAATAGAGTAAGTAGTGTCGAAGTCGACTTGTAATAGAATCCTCTTTTGTAAACAAGATGGTATGGATATTGCGGTTTAACATTTTGATAATCGAAATTTTGAGGAGCATATCTGGGGTCATTGAATGTACTGTATGTTGAGTGGTGTTCCGCCACGAGGTGCCTGCTACTCGGGGCGGGGCGCTACAAACACTAAATAATTTTAGGAAAAAATGAAACGATTAAGACATTGAGACATAAACTAAATAAAATGAAAGTTGTGAAGATTGGATTATGGGTATTTATAAGTGAAAATAATAATTGAGAAATTTTTCAAAATTTCAAAATTTAAAAGAAATCAAAATTCAATCTTTCTTTTAAATTAAATCGTATTTTTTAATATTTTTCAAAATTAAATATATATGCATTTGTTATTAATCGGGATTTTTGATATTAATAATAGTCAACATGACAATTAATACTTTATAAAACATTAATTATGCAATTATTATAATCATTTGATAGTGTTATTTATATTTATATATTCATAGTTAGGAATATATATAACATAATCAAAAGTGTAAAATGATTATAATAAATAATGTTAAGTAGATTAGTAATTATCATATTCATTATATTTAATTAAATTATAAACAAATATAATATAATAAAAAAAATTGAATGGACTTGAGCTTAATCAATTTAAATCTTACGATTCGATTCTTATATTTGAATAAAATGTAAACGCGTTTGTTTACATGTTGAATTGATTCAATACTTTATATTTTTCAATAGTGGAGATTATATTGATATAGTAATTAATAATAGATGTTTTGAAGTATTGAATCGTGATTCTATATATTTTTTTAAAAGTTTCTTATATTACATTTGTTAATAATTTAATTAAAATTATTTAATAACAATTAATATGGAAATGAACAATTTATTTAACATATTTATCATTTTACACTAGTATTTTATATTATATATTTATTATCTACATTTAAATCAAAATGTTGGTTGGCTTAGTGGTAAGAATTGCTTATTCTTCCTCAACTTATTGAGTTCGAACCCCCTATTGAGATATTAAGTCGATTTGCATATTTAATAAAATTGATTTTTCATAATAATATATTATAGTCACTTTAATTAATATTAAATGGGGGTATTTTGGATAATTCGTGTCAGTGGGTTTATAACAATATCAATTAATAAAATGAATTTATCATTAAGTCAAAACTCAATGAGGGGTGGTATTTCGTATAATTGTAGTTATGGTTGTAGTTTCATTAATAGTCATTTTTGTTTGAATTTTGGTGTGTGTTTTTGGTAGTTTCCTAACAATCGACGGTGAATCAAACCCAACGTATATGCCAAGTCGGTGTTGGGGACCCATTTTAATCCTCTGAGGAGGAGGAATTGGCACTTGTACCGCACAACCAAATGTGCGAAGGTGCAAAATATCGGGCTCAAAGCCTAATGGCAATTGCATTGGGGAATGCATATGATAAGCAATGGGGCGTAATTTAATTAGTGTTGATGCATGCAATACTGCATGGCCCCATGTTGCACTAGTGAGTTTAGATCTCATCACCAAAGTACGAGCAATTATTTGGACGCGTTTAATCAGAGATTCCGCCAGTCCATTTTGAGTGTGAAAGTATGCTACTGGGTGCTCGACATTTAATCCAAGTGCTGCACAATACTCATCAAATGTTTTTGATGTAAATTCTCCGGCATTATCCATTCTTATATTTCTAATGGGATAATCAGGGAAATGTGCTCGGAGTTTAATAATTTGTGCTAGCAAACACGCAAATGCAACATTTCGCGTAGATAATAAGCATACGTGGGACCATCTACAAGATGCGTCCACCAAAACTATAAAATATCTAAATGGCCCACTTGCAGGGTGTATTGGTCCACAAATATCACCATGAATACGTTGTAAAAACGATGGGGATTCATAACCGACCTTTTCGATGGAAGGTTTTATAATGAGCTTTCTTTGTGAACATGATTCGCAAAATATTCATTGGACATTAAGATCTTTGTATCTTTTAATGGATGTCCCTTAGTATGTTGTACAATCCTACGCATCATAGTCGTTCCTGGGTGACCCAGTCGATCATGCCATAATCTGTGTATATTGGGATTAACAAGTTTCCATGGCATAGTGACATAGGATTCGAAAGCTCTAATTTGGAAACAATACACTCCAGAAGCTGTCGCTTCGAGTTTTTCATGAACAATTCTTTTGTCCATAACATATGATGTGATGCAGAGACACTCCACGGTATTTTCAACCAGTGTCTCTAAATGAAATCCATTACGTCTCACATCTTTAAAACTCAGTAGATTCTTATTTGATCTACCTGATATCAGTGCATTTTCAATATGCAAAGTGGTACCATTAGGCAACACAATTGTTGCGTTCCCGAAGCCATCTATTATTTCCGCGGAACCTGTTATGGTTTTAACTTGTGCCTTGCACAATGTCACACTTGAGAAATTTATTTTATTATTGAATATTGAGTGTGTAGTTGCACTATCGAGTAGGCAATTTTCTCTTTTGTCGATGTTCTCCATGTTTGCCTGAATTAAATAACATAAAATTAATATTGAATCGTAGTATAGTTTGTAAATCATATAATAACAAACTCATAATTTTATACATAGTCAAAATATCAGCTCGACCTCGGGAACATAACTTCCAAGGGAGATATGTACATGGATACATCAAAAGACAAACTAGCTCAATCTCGGGTACTACATCATCCGAGAGAGAGATATACAAAGTATACATATTGAGTACAAAATAACCAAAAGAGATGCTCATTTGGCAATTTACACAAGAGGATCAAGATCTTTATAATCTGATAACTCAAGAGAGGCTCCATCTTGAGCAGGATCTTGATCAAGCATGCTCCCAGATGTGCTGGCTTCAAGAACAGCAAGTGGCATTTCTGCCTCAGTGACATGTGTCTGGACATTTTTTCCTTTGTCTCTTTTTGAATCCTGGTACAGATTTACCAAATGTTGGGCGGTTCTGCAAACTTTGGCCCAGTGAGTGTCCAGTCATACCACATCTAATACACATATTCTCTGGAATTCTTTCCGCGGGCATCTTGCCTTTATCGCGTTTTGCCTGAAATGATTGTCTCTGCCAGACCGTATTATTATTATTTCGACGGGGATATTCATATCCACCTCGATCATTATTTCAGGCATCTTGAGGGGGACCACGTCCACCGCCTCTGCGTGCACCACGCCAGTATCTACGCCCACTGCCTCTAAATCGGCCCATATTTCTATTTTGATTAGCATGTGCTTCAGGCACAGCTTGGGACCCACATGGTCGCAAATCATGATTTTTCAACAGAAATTCATTTGTTTTTTCTGCTGTGAGGAGTACAGAAATCAACTCCGAATATGTTGTAAACTGGCGCTGCCTATATTGCTGTTGGAGCACCAAGTTCGAGGCATGCATAGTGCAAAAAGTTTTTTCCAATTTATCATATTCAGATATTTTAACTCCGCACAAGGCTAATCGGGACTCAAGTTTAAACAGTGCCGAATTATAGTCGGCAACAGATTTGAAGACCTGCAGCCTTAGGTGCTGCCAATTGTATTGGGCCTGTGGGAGAATCATGGTTTTTGTGTGATCAAACCGTTCTTTAAGTTTTTGCCATATCTCTGATGGCCTTTCAAGTTGTATATATTCATCTTTCAAATCCTCAGAAAGATGATGGCGGACAAAAATCATAGCATTTGCCTCATCTTTCCTGTTTTCCTCCTTGATATCTACACAATCCAAGGCTTTTACAAGATCTAGCCCTTGGAGGTGTAATTTGATATCTAAGCACCGTGATAAAAAGTTACTACCGGTAACATCAAGGATTTGAAATTTTTGTTTTTCGATTCCGGCCATCGTAAAATAAAATAAGTAGAAAATAGTACAACAAAAAGAAGTTAACCTTTTTACAAACCTATAATTTTGTAGAGCAAAAGCTCGTGCTGATAACGTGTTGTGGAATATAGTGCAAAATATAAAAGTAAGGACTTTACTAATATATTTAACCGTGTGCAAAATAAAGATTGATTGGTGAAAGGAGAATATTGTTATTGAAATCTTCTGTGTACATTTCTCATTACCGAATGTTGCTACTTATACAAATTTATTTGAAGCATTCGTCATGCTTTAATACAAGGAGATAATGACACGTTAATTCTTGAGACTAATCCACAATTAAAAGAAAAATTTGGATAATAGTTACACTAAGGCTATAAAGTACACGAGCTATCACGTGAAGGTTTTTGTGCTTCACATGCAAAGAGTAATTTTATTGGTGGTGGAGTCCACCGTGTCACAACACTCCTCCTTGGACGAAACACCATTGTGTTGATTAAGAAATTCAAGTCGTGTGCATAAGCTGCCTCGTTAAAAACCTTCGCTGGAAAACTCGATGGGACCAAAACCAGTCATAAGGGAAAAAGAGTGCAGCGCACCATTGCTCCCCCTGAAATGAGCAATATAGCTTCAAAAATGGACCGTCAATCTTGCTTCATATTAGCTGTTCTCATTCCAATGTCGTACACCAATTTCTCAAATGTAGAAGTCGGTAAGGCTTTTGTAAGCAAATCAGCAAGATTGTTGCATGAGCGAACTTGTCGAACGTCGATCTCTCCATTCTTCTGAAGCTCATGTGTGGGGAAGAACTTTGGCGATAAATGCTTGGTCCTATCACCTTTTATGTATCCGCCCCTTGTTTGCGCTATGCAAGCAGCATTGTCTTCGTAAATGACTGTGGGCGTGTCTGTAACTGGATGTAATTGGCAGGAATTTCGTATATGAGATATAACTGATCTTAGCCAAACACATTCTCTGCCTGCCTCATAAAGTGCTATTATTTATGAATGATTTGATGAGGTGGCCACTAATGTTTGTTTGGTAGATCGCCAAGATATACCTGCACCATTATAACAAAACAAATATCCAGTTTGTGAGCGAGCTTTGTGCGGATCAGATCTATATCCCGCATCGGCATAACCAACTAACCCTTGGTTAGTTGAATTTTCGAATAAAATAATCCCAAATCTGCAGTGCCACGGAGATATAGAAAAATATGTTTAACACCATTCCAGTGTCTCCGGGTTGGCTCAGAACTGTATCTCGCAACCACATTTACAGCAAAAGTTATATCAGGTCGAGTGCATTGTGCTAAATACATTAATGCTCCGATCGCATTGAGATATGGCACTTCTGGGCCAAGTATCTCTTCATTGAATTCTTTAGGTCGAAACGGATCCTTTTCAGGATCTAAATTGCGTACAACCATATGGGTACTTAATGGATTAGCATTTTCCATATTAAATCTTTTGAGCAGTCGTTTAGTATATGCAGATTAGTGTATAGGTATGCCGTTATTTTTATGCTCAAGCTCAATACCAAGACATAGTTTGGTTTTTCCAAGGTCCTTAACCTCAAACTCTTTCTTTAAATACTCAGCAGCATTGGCCAACTCTTCAGGAGTGCCAATGAGGTTCATGTCATCTACATAAACCGCAATAATAGAAAATCCGGTTTCTGATCGTTTAATAAAAACGCATGGGCAAATAGGATCATTTTTATAAGCTTCTCTGATAAGGTATTCACGCAATCTATGATGCCACATGCGACCGGATTGCTTAAGACCATATAATGATCTCTGTAATTTGATTGAGTGCAACTCACGAGGAGCGCCAGAGTTTGGCAATTTGAATCCATCGGGAATTTTCATATAAATATCAGAATCTAGTGAACCATATATATAGGCCGTTACAACGTCCATTAGACGCATGTCCAGTCCCTCTTGGACGACCATATTGATAAGAAAACGGAAAGTGATCGTATCCATCACTGGTGAATACGTCTCATCATAATCAATCCCAGGCCGCTGGGAAAAGCCTTGAGCTACAAGGCGGGCTTTATATCGTACAGTTTCATTGTTCTCGTTTCTCTTACGGACAAATACCCATTTATACCCAACGGGCTTTACATTATCCGGAGTTTGAACAATTTGCCCGAATACTTCTCGTTTTTCTAGGGAAGCCAATTCAGATTTTATTGCTTCCTCCCACTTAGGCCAATCGTTTCTTTGGCGGCATTCCACTATAGAACGCGGTTCACTATCATAATCATCGTACATTATTTCTTGTGCAACCGAGAATGCAAAAATATTATCGATGATTATCTCATTTATATCCCATATTTCATTGCAATAACTTATGGAATTCTCGGTATTCCCGGGATTTGATATCACTTTTTCGATATCAGGCTCAACAGATTCATCTATAGCATTCTCAATAGGAACCACTAGGTTCGAGGGTTCATCGATTTTCCCCTTTCTTTTTCTAGGAACAACGTCCTTTGATCCAATAGGTCTACCCCATTTTTGTCGAGGGGGATCATCATTTATTTTCGCATGTTCTTCCGGAATAACGATCCTAGCTGGCACATTCACAGCTGGAATATAAGATTTTGTGACTTTACTGGCATCATTAAATGCATCAGGAAGTCTATTGGCAATATTTTGTAAATGAATGATTCTATGGATCTCATTTTCACATTCAGAGGTACGTGGGTCTAGATGAGATAAACGTTGCTCACACCATGTGAGATTCTCGATTGGTTTTTGTTTATCATTATCAATGATATTTTTATCTTTACCACTCGATGGAAATACAGTCTCATCAAAATGACAATTTGCAAATCTAGCGGTAAATAAATAACCCGTCATTGGTTCCAAGTACCTAACAATCGACGGTGAATCAAACCCAACGTATATGCCAAGTCGGCGTTGGGGACCCATTTTAGTCCTCTGAGGAGGAGGAATTGGCACTTGTACCGCACAACCAAATGTGCGAAGGTGCGAAGTATCGGGCTCAAAGCCTAATGGCAATTGCATTGGGGAATGCATATGATAAGCAGTGGGGCGTATTTTAATTAGTGTTGATGCATGCAATACTGCATGGCCGCATGTTGCACTAGTGAGTTTAGATCTCATCAGCAAAGTACGAGCAATTATTTGGACGCGTTTAATCAGAGATTCCGCCAGTCCATTTTGAGTGTGAACGTGTTCTACTGGGTGCTCGACATTTAATCCCAGTGCTGCACAATACTCATCAAAAGTTTTTGATGTAAATTCTCCGGCATTATCCATTCTTATATTTCTAATGGGATAATCAGGGAAATGTGCTCGGAGTTTAATAATTTGTGCTAGCAAACACGCAAATGCAACATTTCGCGTAGATAATAAGCATACGTGGGACCATATAATGATCTCTGTAATTTGATTGAGTGCAGCTCACGAGGAGCGCCAGAGTTTGGCAATTTGAATCCATCGGAAATTTTGATATAAATATCAGAATCTAGTGAACCATATAGATAGGCCGTTACAACGTCCATTAGACGCATGTCCAGTCCCTCTTGGACGACCATATTGATAAGAAAACGAAAAGTGATCGTATCCATCACTGGTGAATACGTCTCATCATAATCAATCCCAGGCCGCTGGGAAAAGCCTTGAGCTACAAGGCGGGCTTTATATCGTACAGTTTCATTGTTCTCGTTTCTCTTACGGACAAATACCCATTTATACCCAACGTGCTTTACATTATCCGGAGTTTAAACAATTTGCCCGAATACTTTTCGTTTTTCTAGGGAAGCCAATTCAGATTTTATTGCTTGTTATTATACATTCACTAATATAATATACAACAAACTTGTTATTAAGCACCAAACAATAAAAATCTGAAAAATGCAGATAATTAAGAAGATGATGATCAGCAAGAACAGGTGGATATCTTCTTCATCTCACTAACTTCAGAACCATCATCATCATCATCAATTTTCAACCCTTTAATAGTACTACTACTCATAATGAGATGAGGCTTCACAGTATTGGTAATGTCCAATAATGCCCTTTTGAACAAGTTGGCGGAAAGTCGAGGCGTCGGACATACAAATGTCTCTACGGATTTCGGGTTGGAGGCCACGAATGAATTGGTTCTTCTTCTCCTCGGCATCTCAAGCGATGAATGGGGCGTACAGGCAGCCTCTGAAATAATGGTTTTTGAGGTTTCAAAATAGTGGTCCAAATTACCTCATAAAAGTGGTCAAACCATTATTATAAAATCTATTATTTTTTTATTAAAATAGCCCAACAATACATAACATGGAAATATTAATTGTAGCCTTCTAAACACATAGTAGAATATGTTTATTAGAGCTTTTTATTAATGTTGTAGAATAATTTTGGAAATTACATTGCAAAATCTAGTTATTTATTTATATTTGTTACACTCGACCAAAATATATATATATATATATATATATATATATATATATATATATATATATATATATATATATATATATATATATAGGTATCTATATATCTTCAACTATACCACTATTTCAAAACTGGATTAAGAAATGTATAGTTTTTTGAATATTTGATAAGACTTTAGAATATATTATAACATTGTTGGAATCATTTTTAATGACATAAATTCGACGCTCCGATTATCTCTTTCTAATAAAACTTTAGAACAATATTATTTTTGGGGGTCTCACACTAAAACTTTATTATTCATGAAAAGTGAAACTTCATACTCATGTGAATTTTATTAAACTGCATTTTTAGGGGGTTAAGGGTCTCCTCTCTCTCGGGGGACAAAAAGGCTATGTCGAAAAAATTGGGGATTGGAGCTTTGACAAAAGCATTAAGATCAGTTGGTAAATTATTTCATAGTATAAGAACCTCTTTTTGGTATTATTTTATTTCAAAAAGAAAAAAAAAGAAAAGAAAGTAAAAAGCCATGAATTAATTAATTAATTAATGAGTTATGTATTTATTTTATATATATATTATTTTCAGGTTTCGAAATTTGCCAAATATTCCTTTTTGGTATTAATTATTTTCCAAAAAAAAAAAAAGTAATTTTTTTTAATATAAATAAGGTCTTTATTTTTATTTATTTTAATTCTTTTTCGGTTACGAGCTTTGACAAAACCCCCCCTTTTCG
>NW_012193677.1:362695-406508 GCF_000504015.1 Erythranthe guttata | reverse complement strand
TCGGTTTCGGATTCAGATCGTCGAGGATGACGATGATGAGGATGATGCCTAGACTTTTATTTTAATTTCTAAAACTATTGTCTTAATTTAATAATGGTTGTTTATTGTTATTTTAAGTTATTTGTAGACTCTTTTGTGAAACTTTATTTATTTTAAGTTATTTGTAGACTCTTATTTTAATTTGAAACTGTTTTCTTAATTTTATTTTCATAGTTGTTGTTTATTGTTTGTTATTTTAAGTTGTGAAACTATTTTCTTAATTTAATTTATTAGTTGTTGTTTATTGTTGTAGTTGTTTATTGTTGTTTGAATGTTAAAAGTTCAGAGTATAGAAAAAATATCAGAAGATAGTTGGTAGAAATAATTGAATAAAATCACATAATCAATTACATTATAGAAATTAAAATTCTTGCTCGTCTTGGGCAGCAATGATGGCCTTGTCCACTAATTGTCGGAAAGTTGAAGCGTCGGACATACGGATATCTTTACGGATCTCGGGTTGTAAACCACGGATGAAATGATTCTTCTTTTCCTCGGCGTCTCGAGCAATGAATGGGGCCTAAAGGCAGCCATGTTCGAAACGACGGACGTATTCGATCATTGGTAAGTCTCCTTGACGGAGTTCGAGGAATTCTTTGAGTTTGTGAGCTCGTAAATCTTTCGAGAAATATTTTTCGAAGAATTGGACTTTGAATTCGGACCATTGAAGATTTTCGAGATTTGTCCCTTCTTTGATTCCTTCCCACCAATGACGAGACTCGTTCCGGAGTAGGAATATGGCGCAATGCACTCGATCACGGTCGGCCATTTGCATATAGTAAATTACTTCGAGAGACTTGATCTATTTTTCGGCTACGGCTGGATCGATACCACCATCGACTTCAGTGGGATTCATTCTAAGGAATCGTTCATATATAGCTTGAGGCGCGTTAATTTGAGGTTGGTTACGTTGGAGAAGTTGTTCGATTTGAGATTGGTGGTTTTTGGCTTGTTCTCGGATAAGGTGTGAAAGATTAAGAATGGTTTGGCTGTGGTCTTGGGGTTAATTGGGAGAAGCGCCTTGGTCGCCTCGGGTTATACGTCTTGTCATTACTTATATATTAATTTAATTAATAAGTAAAGCACATAAACACGTAAGGTATTAAATTCACATAATTACCGAATGGGTCGAGT
Source organism: Erythranthe guttata (assembly GCF_000504015.1). The sequence continues at coordinate 405,335 of NW_012193677.1, read as the reverse complement.
TTCACGTCTTGAATAGTCTTTATCATACGAGTTTCTATAAACCATGCTCTGATACCACCCTGTAGCACCCCCTCTCATATAGGCGATAAATCGAACCGGTTTATCGGAATTACACTTATTTAGCGAAAGCACCCCCTCTCATATAGGCGATAAATCGAACCGGTTTATCGGAATTACACTTATTTAGCGAAAGCATTTTGGATCTCATAATGAATTACACTTGTCTTGAAGGATTCTAGTCGGTTTAAATTCTTGTTTTGAAATAACTTTTTAAAGAAGGAATTTATTGAGTGCTACACTATTCAAAAATCTTTTTATTATCAGTTTGAACTAGAAATCAGAGTTTTAGAAATATTTTTGGTGAGAATTAAAGACATAAATAAAACTAGCTATTTTATTATTATAAACGGATCTAGAATAAGGTTCAAAATAAGATCCGTACCCAAAGAGTTCATTCCTCTAGTGAGGAATACGGTAACCAAAATAAACGAGAAGGAAATTGTTATTATAATTATACATCACCAAAATGTATATAATTATGCATCGTTTATAAAACCCCCCGTACGAAACTTCCAAAGAAACCCAGGCAAGACGTCGACATGCTACTCGATCCATTCCTATGGATCGGAGGATTGCTACTACTATTACCTACAGTCAAAAGTTATCTATATGAGCTATAAAGCCCAATAAGAAATTCGAGTAATTATCGAACTTTATAAATAGGTTATATATATATATATATATATATATATATATATATATATATGATATTATACGTCACTTTAATCACCTTCATTCATCATCCAAGCACAACTCAATATTCGAATAAGCACACAAGTCACATACCACATTATTTTCACGTAAAACACACTGTTATGCAAAAATGTCTAAAATGCCCTTGCATGAAAATTGTGTAATAAAATATTTTTTCATTTTATCGGATTCGTGAAAATTTAATTTCCATACTCGGACAATAAACCGTTACTAGCCCGTTCTTGGTGGATTCAAACCACTCTTCTTAACCTAGTTGGATACCGGTCCACCGTATCCATTGTTTATTCAGCCAAGTATTTCGATAATTTTTCAAACTTTCAAAAGCTCGCGAAGTACATGAATGCTAGACTTCCTAAATGAACACCTCGTGTAATTAACACTTAAATATCACCATTATCGCATAACTACATAAGCATCTATAATTCACATATCTATCATATAGACTAATTAAATAACCATTCATGTATCTCAATCACACACACACACTGCACACACACGGTGCACGTACCTATAAACACCATACACACACACATATATACCATGCAACCATCATCATCAACACATATATTAATTAGCCAAATCATGCTTGTAAAGCAAAGGCACTTCTTTTCAAACTTTTAATGAGTTTCTTGTCACTTTTAGACATTTAACTCACCTCAATAAATTCCAACAACATATGAAACATGTTCCTGCTGTAAATTAAAGTGTATAATCCCATGATTCATCATTATAGCACACCATACCAAGAAGTAACAATTAAATCACAAGAACATCATAAATAGCACATAAACATTAATTTTTGAAATAATAATAAAGGACGTCCAAAAATTTTAAAATTAAATTATAAGACTCTTAACTGATCAAGTTTCAAGTTTCTGAAATTATTTTACAGTTTTAAAATTTTGTGAGTTTTTTGATAAATAAAAATCTAAAAAATGTGTTTCTTGACTAAAAAGTTGATTTCTTTCATAGATTCAAATAAATCATGAATATTTCCCAAATAAAATTATTTACCGGTTAATACTTCCTGGAAAAAAACAATGTTTAAAACTAACTTGGAGCTGAACTTTTAAAAAATTACAAATTTGACCCAATAGTTTCTAGATTATATTTACACATGCAACCCACTAGAAGTTCAATAATTCATTTTTTTAGAAACCCTTTTGAAAATCCGAAATCCTTACTTAGTGATTAATGGAAGACAGAGTTGAAAACTTAACTAGAGCTGATCTTTTGAAAAATTGCAGATTTGGCCCCAAAGTTTCTAGATTTATACATGCAACCCAATAGAAGTTTAAAAATCCATTTTTTCTTGCAAAAAAACCTTGACAAATCCGAAATCTTCAAGAACTTAACAAAATAAAACTTTGATCTACTTATTATAAACATAAACAAGACATGCAAGAACAAGAAATCAAAGATCAACACAACTTTTTCATTTTTCCCCAAAAAGCCCTAATTTTCGAAAATATTTTGAGTCTTTTAGATAACCTTGAAAATCCTTTTTACTAATATTGATACATTCTAATTGCAGCAAGAAGTCTAAATTTCTTACCTTTATGGAATAGAAAATAAAAAGACTCAAGAAGGCTTCAAGAAATTCCACTATTATGGAGATGTGGATTTTTATGGAGTTCTTGGAGGAACTCTAGAGATATGGCTATGCATAGGATTTCAAGATGAAAATAGAACTTGAAATAATTGTAGTGCAAAGATGGAAATATGGATAATATTTCTTGGTGGATTATGGTGGTGTTTGTTTTGGCCGAGAGAATAAGAGGAGAGAGAGAGAGAGAGAGAGAGGAGCACTCTTCATATGCTTGGGTATGAATGGTGGTGGAGATGTTATGGTGATGGTAATAAAATGAGAGAGAAAGAGATTAGTCATTACTAATAGGAGATCGGTTGATACAATCCAGCCAATTACGCGAGGTAGTGCCGAGCTGGATGAAGGAGTTGATGACTTGGACGAGCTGCATGTGCCAAGAGGACCGATTACGCGAGCTCGGGCAAAGCGCATTGAAGCAGCCATGCTTAGCTTAGTAGACACGAGCTCCGAAAGGAAGAATTGACGAAGTCTAGTTCGATCCCAACTGAGCTTAATTGGAGCGAATTATCGGGCCAGATTGTGAAGCAAGCCGAGCTCAAGGACTTGAGCCCGTCTAGTCATCCAGCCGAGAATACATGACTTGAAAAAGATGATTACTCTTTATTTTTGTATTTTATTATTGAACAATTTATTTTTTGCAATTTAGAGTCCGATTTGGACTAAAGTTAGTTTATTTGGTTATTTCCTTAGAATAGATAAGTTAAAATTTATTTTCCTTGTTAGATTAGGTCTTGTGTTCGTTTCTGTTGGCTTAAAAGACTTGTGTTTGTGCGTTTTGTTCAAAGATAATCGAGAGGAAGGCTAACTGCTTTGGTGGGAAAATCAGGCCGCACGGGTGAAAATTTCTTGATCAAAGAAACCCTTGTGGCAGTTGGTATCAGAGCCAGGTTCAAGGGTTCTAAATGTGTTGATGTTCGGCATGGCTGATGATTCTGCATCTTCGTCAAATTCAAATCCTACTCGTGTGATGATGCTAGAAATGGAATCAAGGTTGCAACATCTTGAAGCCTTGGTTGGGCCGCCCCTAGATCCAACGGATCCACCAATCTTGCAACGACTTGCTGAAGGGAAGCAAGAACTCGATCGTTTGTCAAGATCGTTGGATGATATGCCCCAATTTGTGGAGGGCAGATTCACGTCAGTTGCTGAGGAGATGGGAATCCTCATTGATGCTGTTGAGACGAAGCTTGAGGTAATGCTTACGGATTTGATGGTGTTAAAAAGGGGTGTTTGAAATGAAGGATCAAGTTCTGAGGGCAGAACGTCGGGATCCAAAGTTCGTGTGCCAGAACCGACTGCGTTTGATGGTGTGCGCAGTGCCAAACTAGTCGAAAACTTCGTGTGGGATATGGAGAATTACTTCGAGGCAGCAAAGGTTTCGGATCGCGAGAAAGTGACCATTACAAGCATGTATCTAGTTGGTGATGCAAAATTGTGGTGCCGTGCTCGTTTGTTAGACGATGCAAGTGTTAACCGAGTGAAGATCGAGACTTGGGAGGTGCTGAAACGGGAATTGAAAGAGCAATTCCTTCCTTGCAACGTGGGCTGGATTGCAAGGGAATCCCTTAGGCAATTGAAGCATAAGGGAACCGTGAGGGAGTATGTCAAGGATTTCAGTTCGCTGCTCCTTGACATACGTGACATGTCCGATGAAGATAAGTTGTTCAACTTCATGGCTAGATTTCAGCCATGGGCTCAAACCGAGTTGCGGAGACAAGGTGTGAAAGATCTGCCAAGTGCTATTTCGGCAGCGGATCGACTTGTCGATTACAAGGTGATGGGGGCCGATGATTCCGATAAGGAAAGCTCGAAGAAGGATAAGTTCAAGGGAAAGAAGTTCGGTGGCAAGGGTGGCCGTAATTGGAAGCAAAAAGAGAGCGGTGATGGCGAGGGATCCACGGTGCAGGCCAAGACCGGTGGACAACACGTCGTCAATAAACAAAACCGTGGCTGCTTTCTATGTGATGGCAACCACCGGATGAGGGACTGTCCTAAGAGGAGCAAGTTCAATGCTTTGATGCGGGAGTCGAATAGTGAGGAAGAGTCGGACGAGACGAGGCGTGCGAATCCGATTCAGTTGTTGAGTGTTTTGGTCGTGGACAAGGCACCCAACGGCACCAAGGGCTTGATGTATGCTACGGTGCTGATCAATGGCAAAGAAGTGAAGGCGATGGTTGATTCGGGAGCAAATCACAACTTCGTTGCCGAGAGAGAAGTCAAGAAGCTGGGCTTGACTCTCTCAAAACATGCAAGTCAAGTTAAGGCTGTAAATTCAGAGGCGGGGCCGGTGAAAGGCAGAACCGATGTTCATTTAGTGATCGGTTCTTGGAAAGGGCAGTGCGGATTGATTGCCGTACCACTAGACGATTTCGATGTGATATTGGGGCAAGAGTTCCTACTTGCTGCCAAGGCTGCGGTGATACCATTTCTCAGAGGGTTGATGATTATGGACGAAGAGTGTCCATGCTTTGTCGAATACTCGTACGTGACTAAAGTAAAGGCGGGAAAGAAATCGGTGGGATTGTTGGCTGCGGTGCAATTGGAGGCAGAATCGAACGACGAGGAGTCATCGAGCCTAATTGCAGCCGTTGGAAGCAAGACGGTTAATTCTCGGGCTGGTTTGCTTGTACGTGCATTGCCGACAAATGATACAAGGGCCAAAGGCAAGTCCAGGTATTTATTTGTACGTGCATTGCCGACAAATTATACAATGTGGCCTTACTTTTGTTCCAAGTTGCAGCCCTATGTGGCATGGTTCGGGGGTTTGAAATGTGGTATCTTCTGAATTTGTGTTGCGTGTTGAGTTTTTGTTGGGCTGGTTTCTGTTGTTGATGAAATGGAGCCGAGTTAGGGTGATTTCTGTGGGTTGGAGGTCTCATTTCTCGATTGGTGTGGCAATCGAGATAAAATGCTAGTTGTGCTAAGAACTAGTATTTTCACTTGTGGTTTGGTGTTGCTGTTTGAACGTGATTGGCGTTCGTTTTTCTGAGGGCTGAAAGGATTTGTGGGAAGTTCGTGGAATCAGACTTGGGATTTGGGTTTCGATGCGGTGCTGTTGATCAACCACAATCGAGGACGGTGGCAAGACAAGTGGAAACAAGGGAAAGCTGAAGCTGATAGTTTCGGTTCGTCCATGGCGTCGAACACCGTTGGTGGGGGAGGTCTGTTACCCCCTTAGTCGGTGACATCAGCTATGACTTGAGTGTGGCCGAGTCATGGCCGAGAAATGATGCCAAGCAAGAGCTGGCACAATCGGCTAATGAGTGGTCGAGTGTTGGGCAAGCATTTGGGGTTTTTGTTTGAAAAAGCAAGGAACGGCTTGATTCAAGTGGGAACGGTGATCGAAAGTACTTGTGGCTGGCACGGGCGTTGCTCGGCACCGAATGCGGACAAGCGTGGGCAGTAATCCGCATGTGGCCGAGAACTAGGGCAAACGAACGTTCAGAGGAAATCGACCACGACTTGACAAGTCTGGGCAAGTTGGCACGACCGGTTGGCAAGTCAAGGAAGGCAGCCCGATTTGCGGGCGTGCTATGACCGTGTGGGCAAAAACATGCAAGTAATTGGCAAGGCGAGAAAAATGTGTGGAAAAGGCAAGGCAGATGGGTTGCCTAGCAACCGGCTGGGCTGTTTTGGATTGTTTGGTGTGCGCGAGCGCGCCCGATCAAGATGGGCCTCGAAAACCAGCCTTGTGGGCGGTTTTGAGGGAAGTTGCGGAGCGGTTGAGGCCTGGAAAGCATGAAAAACTGCCCCTTATTACTTGTAATAGTTAGCCAAGTGTCAAGCAAGTATGCTGCCAAGTGTCCCTAGGTAGTTTTATGTGAAAACTACCTTCTTCCTTGTATTTATATGGCTATAAGTGGACAAATCCGACCCATTTAGCATTAGAGAGTTCAGATTGCAATTGTGGGCATTTTGAGTGAGGATTTTGTGTGTGCACCTTAGTCTCCTTTGTATTCTTTGTGATAAATAAATATAAAGGTTGGGCATTGCCCGTAAACGTGCTTGTGTGTTGTTTTCCATTGCATACTCTTGTGTTCGTTTATGTTGGCTTAAAAAACTCGTGTTTGTGCGTTTTGTTCGAAGAGAATCGAGAGGAAGGCTAACTGATTTGTTGGGTAAAGTAGGCTGCACGGTTGAAAATTTCTTGATCAAAGAAATCCCTATGACAACTAGTAATATATATATATATATATATCCAAAAAGAGGGAGGGGCCAAGTGAAAGAGGTATCCAATTATAATCTTCTAATTTTTTTATTTATATATTTAAATACACACACTTGCTTAATACACACACGGTTTATATATTTCTATTTTTATGCATAAGCATGTGAAGATTATATGTTTCTATGGTACGTACGTATGTATATATATATATATATATATATATATATATATATATATATATATATATGCTAGAGTAGGTTAGGATATTAATTAGATATAAATCACATAATCAATTACATTCTAAAAATTAAAATTCACGTAAACTAATTCATGTAGTTACCTAATTACGAAAATATTAAAATAAATCTATCAAGCACATATTTACTCATGTAAGTCACATAATTAATTTCACGTAATAATATCACACAAGGATTTTTGAGTTAGGAAGATTAAATTCGGGATGTTACAATCCCCCTCCCCCCCCCACCAAAGAAATTGTGTCCTCAAAATTGTTACCCGACCCGAACAATTCCGGGTAACGACAGCGCATTTCTTCCTCCCGGTCCCACGTATCGTTTTGCTTAAGGATTTTAACAAATCGAATGTCTCGGTTTCGAAAGGTTTTGGTTTTGGAATTAAGTATTTGTGATGGTATCTCTTCGTAGGATAGGTTACGTTTAATTCGATAGGTTCCGTTTTCAAGATGTGGTTCGGACTACGAATATACTTTCGAAGCATTGAAACGTGAAACACAATGTGGTAGTTGAATAAATTAGGCGGTAGAGCTAGTCGGTAGGCTTGAGTACTAATTTTACTTAGAATTTCGAATAGGCCGTTAAAACACGGTGCTAACTTTCCTTTATTTCCCAAATCGCATAATTACTTTGAAAGGTGTCACCTTTAAGAATATAGAGTCTCCTAATTGGAACTATAAATCTCTTCTTCAAGTATTTCCAGAGCTTTGTTGCCGATCTTGGCGATTCGCATTATCTCTCGAATATTTTTGATTATTTCGACGGTTTGTTGGACTATGTCAGGGCCAAGAAATTCTCTTTTGCCAATCTCGTCCCAATGAAGTGGAGATCTACACTTGCGACTGTAAAGAGCTTCGTATTGCGTTATTCCAATTGATGAGTGGAAGCTATTGTTGTACGCGAATTCGATTAGATGTAGACGGGATTTCCAATTTCCTCCAAAATCGAGAATACAAGGGCGAAGACGACCTTCTAGGGTTTTAATAGTTCGTTTGGATTGATCGTCGATTTGTGGGTAATAGGTCGTATTGAAATCTAATCGCGTTCCGAGGGTTTCGTGTAAGTTTTTCAAGAATTTTGACGTGAATTGAGGGTCTCGGTCGTAAATAATGGTGGCGGGGACGCCGTGAAGTCGGATTATCTCTCGGACGTATAGTTCGACTAGCTTTTCTAGACTAAGGGTGTAACACCCCACCTTTTCGAAACCCTAATCCCTATCCAAAATTCCATAACCCAAAAATTCTTATATAAGAATTATTAGGAATTTATGTACATGACTAACTTCATTGCTTTTAAGTGATTTATTTGCATAGTATAATACACGCACGCATAATATATATATATATATATATATATATATATATATATATATATATATATATATATATATATATATATATATATATGTGTGTGTGTGTAACACCCCACCTTTCCAAAACCCGAAAATCCTAAAACCCGAGACTAATATTTCTAACTTGAGAACCCTTAGGGAATATTATTACGTGATATTAATTATATGCATTACGTGAATTTAATTACGTTACTTACATGAATAATTACGTGCGCTATTATATATGTGATTTATATGATTTAAATTCCCGTAAATTGAAATACTATGGAATTTCAGGAATTATGTGGTTTATGTGAATAATTTCATATTTTATTTGTTTGATAAATTAATTGAAACTTGGTAAATTATGTGGATTATATGTATATATATATATATATATATATATATATATATATATATATATATATATATATATATATATATATATATTATACATTTGAATATATATATGTCCGAAATTGTGTGTGTGTTCGGATGATGTGTGTGTGTGTTAAGATGCAAGTTGTGATTTAAATTAAATAAATAAATTATGTTTAATTAGGCATGCACTTACACTTGGCAAATACTAATCATTTTATCTAAGCCTACACTCAACTCTCTCATTAGTGAGATGAAGAGACACCCTTCATCTCTCTTCTTCCAACACCTCAACCATCACTTGTCTTCCTCTTCTTCTTCCACCGAAGCCCTCATCACCATCATCGGCCTTCTCCTTCCTCCACCTCACCTTCAATTTTTAAAGAAAATCCCAAAATAAGATGAAGGTTCCTTATTTAACTCTTGCCATAGACTACTCCAAAAATACCATCAAAACCACTTGCCTCCTTACGGGAGATCACAACTCCTCCCTCCTTGAAGCTCACACCATTTCCTTCACAATCAAGGTGCCTTGGTTGGACTTCGGTGCTTGAAAGCCCCCTCCCTTTCGGCTATTTTCTTTCTTCGATTTTAAGGTAAGAAATTTGATTTCTTGCTGCAATTAAGGGACATCAATAGTATCGAAAGGATTTTCATGAAATTTTAAAAGATTGGGGAAGATTTCGAAAATTTAGGGCTTTTTGAAGAAAAATGGAAAAATGAGTGTTCTTGTTAAATTCTTGTTCTTGCATGCATCATCTATGTTGATAGTGGTTAGATACAGAATTTATTGGTCAAAAGCCTTAATAATTTCAGATTTCAAAAAGGGATTTTCAAGAAAAATGAAATTTTTTTTACTTTTTGTGGTTGCATGTGTAGATCTTCGAAAGTTTGGGCCAAATCTGTAATTTTTGTAAAGTCTGTCCGAAAAATGTTTTCAGAACTGTTTTCCAGCATTTATTAAACTAAAATTTCGGATTTAAAGAATTTTTGTAAGAAAAAGTTGATTTGGAAATTCTAGTAGGCTTGCATGTGTAGATCTAGAGATTTGGGGGTAAAATATGTAATTTCCGAAATTTCTGCATAAAGTGACTTTTCAACTTCATTTTCTGCATCTAGTAAAGTGGAATTTCAGATTTGTTAGGGGTTTTCATGAAAAAGTTGATTTTGAACTTCTAGTGTGGTTGCATGTGTAAATTTCGAAACTTTTGGGTCAAAACTGCAATTTCCGAAAAATCTTTTATTTTTTTTTTTAAAAAAAACAGTTTGGAACTGTTTTTCAGCAAGTACTAGATAAGAAAAAGTTTTATGTAACAAGTTTTTAAATCAATTAGAGTTATATTAGAGTTTTGGATTTTTAAAGTGAAAAGGGATTTTCCTAGTTTTAATTTCAAGAAAATTCGAAACTTTGTAAAATTTTAAAATAATTTCAGAATCTGGAATTTGAGTCAGTTAGGAGTTATAGGATTTAATTTGAGAATTTTTGAAATTAGTTTGCTAGTATTTCGAAATTAGGATAAATGCATGTAATTTACATATGTTTTGTGCCTTAAGTGTTCATGTTTTGATTTAATGGTTATGAATGATGAGTTTTGGTATTTTTATACTTGGATTTGCTGCTGGATGTGTTTAATGGCTGTGAGAAATTGATTGAAATGGATTATTACCTAGAAGTGGTAATAAGTTCATTTAATGAGAATTGAAAAAGGGGAATTTGTTCCTAAGTTTATTTGATGAGTAATTAGTGATGTTTATTAATGTGTTGATTGTATATGTGTGTGTGCTGAATATGCGTGAGTGTGTGTGCTGAATGTGCATGTGGTGTGTGCCGTGTGTGGTGGTGTGTTTATATGAGAGAATTTGGGGATTTTTGCCCAAATTGTTAAAATATGGTAAATTATGGTATTTGTGTGATTTGTGACACTTGATTGACATTTGTGATGTTTATGTGTGGGTCATAAGCATAATTTTGAAAAGTTGCATTAAATGATTTTATTTGAAAGATTAATGGAATATCGGGTAATAAACAACTCGGATATAGTGGGCCGGTATCCAACTAGGATGATGTGTGTAGTGGTTTGATTCCACTTAGTGAAAACGGGCTCGTAACAGGTTTATTACTCGGTACAGAAATTAATCTTTCACGGATCCGATAAACCGAAAAATGTGTTTTTCATGATTTTCACAAAAAAGGGGCATTCTAGTCATTTTGCATAATTACGTGATTTTGTGAAATGATGTGTTTTCGTGAGATATGTGATTTGACCGATTGCCTTGTGTTGTGTACGAAACGTGGGTAAGAACGGGTATACTATATTACATATTATATATATATAACGTATTTCCAAAGTTCGATAATACTCGGATTTCTTACTGAGCTTTATAGCTCATATAGATGTCTTTTAATTGCAGGTAGTAGTGCTAGTAATCCTCAACCGGGATGGATCGAGTAGTGGATCGAGGTCTTGCCCGGAATTTTGGAAGACGTACGAGGACCTATGAACGGTGCTAGAACTTTCGGTTATTTTCTTTTGGTGGTGTAACCTTAAACCGTAACAATTCTCTTTTCGCACTTTTGAACTCATTTTCGTTATGAATCGTACTTAATTCCTGCTTTAATATAGTAAGTTTCGTAATTTGCTATTTTCATGCCTTCGTTAGAAATCTCCGAATTATTCACCAAAATAACCTTTTCGAACTCTGATTTGTTCTCGAACCGAAAAAATATTTAGTGAGAATGTAGCACTCGAATGAGAAACCTCCTTTCGAAACTTATTTCCAAACCAAGCTTTGTATTCGGCTAAAGCAATCCAACAAAGTTTTCAAAAAATGCAAAGCCTTCAAAACCCAAAAGAGGATATTTTTAATAATTGCATTTTCACCCCATTCCAATGTTTCAAAAATTACAAAGAGATCATTTGCTTCCGCTAGTTTAATGAATATTCCGATAAACCGGTTCGATTTATCGCCCATCTAGAAGGGGGGTGCTACAGCGGTGGTATCAGAGCATGGTTCATAGATACTCGTACGAACTTCACGGGTTTAAAGACTACTCGAGACGCGAAGCTCGGACCATCCGGTAAAGTATGTGCATTATTTTCTATATATGTTTTATTTGCTTTACTTATTAATGATAATTAATATAGAAATGGCAAGACGTATAACCCGAGCAAACCCGAGCAATCCCGCCGCCCCAATCAAACTATTAATAATCTCTCCAATTTAATCCGTGAACAAGCCCAAAACCACCAACGTCAAATCGAACAACTTCTCCAACGTAACCAAACCCCGCCTCAAAATAACGCACCTCAAGCTATATACGAACGATTCCTCCGAATGAACCCATCCGAATTTCACGGTGGAACCGACCCCACCATAGCCGAAGAGTGGATCAAATCTCTCGAAGTCATATACGACTACATGCAAATGACCGACCGCGACCGCGTACACTGTGCCATATTCCTACTCCGAAACGAAGCTCGTCACTGGTGGGAAGGAATCAAGGAAGGAACGAATCTCGAAACTCTGCCATGGACCGATTTCAAAGTCCAATTCTTCGAAAAGTATTTCTCGAAAGACGTGCGAGCCCACAAACTCAAAGAATTTCTCGAACTCCGACAAGGCGACTTACCAATGATCGAATACATCCGTCGTTTCGAACATGGCTGCCTCTACGCCCTATTTATCGCTCGAGACGCCGAAGAAAAGAAGAATCATTTCATTCGTGGCCTCCAACCCGAAATCGGTAGAGATATTCGTATGTCCGACGCCTCAACTTTCCGCCAACTCGTAGACAAAGCACTCATGGCTGCCCAGGATGAACGAGACATTCAAAACAGCCGCCGACCACAAGGAGTTACTCAACGTCCGTGGAAGAAGAACAACTTTGGCAACCACCCATTTCGAGGAAAAGGAACGCAGCCCATTCGCCAACCAACCGGACCACCGCCACCGCCGCCAAGGCCAACCTGCCCAAAGTGCGGGAAAAGTCACTCTGGAGAATGCATACAAGGAACAAGGAATTGCTTTCGATGCCATCAACCCGGACATATGGTGAAAGACTGCCCGAAACCCCCACCGAACGTCCCCGGTCGAGTGTTCGCCATGACGCAAGAACAGATCGAGCAAGACCCGTCTATGATAGCAGGTACTATATTTATCCTCGAAGAACCCACATATGCTCTAATTGATTCCGGCTCTACTCATTCCTTTATATCGAACGACATAATTACACACTTAAACCTCGAACCGAATCGACTGAACTACGAATATCGAATCCTCATTCCCTCTGGCGAAGAAATGTGCTCTAACCTAGACATAATAAATTGTCCAATTCGAGTTCATACTCAACCCATGAATTTCGATTTAATCATCCTACCGATCCAAAACTTCAAAGTTATACTAGGCATGGATTGGTTAACCAAATTCAAAGCACAAATCGATTGTGCCTCAAAAACGGTTATCTTTCCCCTTCCGAACGGCGAAACCCTAAAATTCCGAAGTCAACCCAAAACCTCGATTCCAATCATCTCCGCGATCAAAGCAGTCAAACTCATTCACAAGGGTCATTTCGGCTACTTAGTGGATATTCTGAAATCCGAGTCCGATTCCAAAGCACAAATATCCGACATTCGAGCTGTCCAAGAATTTCCCGACTTATTTCCCGACGACATCCCCGGACTTCCGCCCGATCGAGAAATAGAGTTCGAAATTAATCTCATTCCCGGAGCTACGCCAATTTCCAAAGCACCATATCGTATGGCCCCGATGGAATTGAAAGAGCTGAAAGATCAAGTCCAAGAATTGCTCGATAAAGGCTATGTCCGACCCAGCCATTCCCCGTGGGGCGCACCGGTTCTATTTGTCAAAAAGAAAGACGGATCCCTCCGCCTTTGCATCGACTACCGTGAGCTCAACAAAATCACAATCAAGAATAAATACCCTCTTCCTCGAATTGATGATCTCTTCGACCAACTTCAAGGCTCATCGGTCTTCTCTAAAATCGATCTCCAATCCGGTTATCACCAACTCAAAATCAAAGAGTCCGATATCCCCAAAACGGCTTTCAGAACCCGATACGGTCACTACGAATTCGTTGTCATGCCCTTCGGTCTAACCAATGCACCCGCAGCTTTCATGGACCTTATGAACCGAGTCTTTCATCAATACTTGGACCAGTTCGTGATTGTCTTCATCGACGACATTCTCATCTACTCCAAAACCCAAGAAGATCATATGTCGCACCTTCGTACCGTACTCCAAACCCTCCGATCGCATCAACTATACGCCAAGTTCAGAAAATGCGAATTCTGGCTTTCGAGTGTGGCTTTCCTTGGTCACATTGTTTCAGAACAAGGAATCTCCGTCGATCCCAGCAAGATAGAAGCCGTGTCAAATTGGTCAATTCCGAAGAACGCAAAGGAAATCCGAAGTTTCCTTGGACTAGCCGGCTACTACCGCAAATTCGTGAAGGACTTTTCAAAGCTTGCCTCTCCGCTCACCCGATTAACTCGAAAAGACGTCAAATACCAGTGGACGCCGGAATGCGACGCCAGTTTCACCGAATTAAAGGCTCGACTCACATCGGCACCAATTCTCGCACTACCAGAGAAAGTTGGAGAATTCATAGTCTACAGTGATGCCTCGAAATTAGGACTGGGCGCCGTCCTTATGCAAAATGGGAAAGTCATTGCCTACGCCTCTCGGCAACTCAAAGAGTACGAACGCAATTACCCAACGCACGATCTCGAATTAGCCGCCGTCGTTTTCGCACTCAAGATCTGGCGACACTACCTCTATGGTGAAAAGTGTACCATCTACACCGATCACAAGAGTCTGAAATACTTCTTCACCCAAAAAGACTTGAACATGAGGCAACGAAGATGGCTCGAACTAGTCAAAGACTACGACTGCGAGATACTCTATCACCCCGGCAAAGCAAATGTAGTCGCCGACGCACTTAGCCGCAAATCGATCAACGCCCTCGTAGTCCAACCTAACTTGGGAGAATCAATCAAATCAGCCCAACAAAGCGATCCGCAAGTCCTCAAAATCCACAGTAACCTCGAATCCAATCCCATCTTCCGAATCACCGAAGATGGTCTCGTCCGATTCCAAAATCGCATTTACGTCCCCGACGACTCAAATGTTCGCCGACTGATCTTGACCGAAGCTCACCAAACCACGTACACTTGCCATCCCGGAGAAACCAAGATGTACCAAGATCTCAAAAAGTTATACTGGTGGCCTGGAATGAAGAAAGACGTGGCCCGATTCGTCGCCGAATACCTAGTGTGCCAACAAGTCAAAGCGGAACATCAAAGGCCCGGAGGTCTACTTCAATCAAACCTAATTCCGGAATGGAAATGGGAAGCCGTCACGATGGACTTCGTACAAGGATTTCCGAAAACCCAAAGGGGATCCGACGCTATTTGGGTGATCGTTGACCGACTGACCAAAACGGCCCACTTTCTTCCGATCCGAATGACGCTTAGTTTAGAAAAGCTAACCGAACTATATGTCCGAGAAATAATCCGACTCCACGGTGTTTCCGTCTCAATTATTTCCGACCGAGACCCTCGATTTACATCAAAATTCTGGAAAAGTCTACACGAAACCCTCGGAACGCGATTAAACTTCAGCACCGCCTATCACCCCCAAACCGACGGCCAGTCTGAACGAACTATCAAAACCCTAGAAGATCTTCTCCGCGCTTGTATTCTCGACTTTGGAGGAAATTGGGAATCCCGCCTTCCACTAATCGAGTTCGCGTACAACAATAGCTTCCACTCGTCAATTGGAATGGCACCCTACGAAGCCCTTTACGGCCGCAAGTGTAGGTCCCCGCTCCATTGGGACGAGATTGGTGAAAGAAAATTCCTTGGTCCCGATCTAGTCCAACAAACCGTCGATATCGTCAAGAACATCCGAGAGAAAATGCGAATTGCCCAAGATCGGCAACAAAGCTACGCCCGATCTAGTCCAACAAACCGTCGATATCGTCAAGAACATCCGAGAGAAAATGCGAATTGCCCAAGATCGGCAACAAAGCTACGCCAACACTCGAAGGAGAGATCTCGAATTCGAAGTTGACGACTCCGTTTTCTTAAAAGTAGCACCTTTCAAAGGAGTTATGCGATTTGGGAAAAAGGGAAAGTTAGCACCGCGATTTATTGGCCCATTTGAAATTCTCGACAAAATTGGTACCCGCGCCTACCGACTAGCCTTACCACCCAACTTATCCAACTTTCACAATGTTTTCCACATTTCAATGCTTCGAAAATACATTCGCAGCCCCGACCACGTATTGAAAACCGAACCGGTCGAACTAAACCCTAACCTATCCCACGAAGAAAGACATTCCCAAATACTTGATTTCAAAACCAAAACCCTCCGAAACCGAGATCTAAAATTCGTTAAAATTCTTTGGCAAAACCATACACCCGAAGAAGCCACGTGGGAACGAGAAGAAGAAATGCGCGAACATTACCCCGAGTTGTTCAGGTAACAATTTTGGGGACAAAATTTCTTTAAGGGGGGGAGACTGTAACACCCCACCTTTCCAAAACCCGAAAATCCTAAAACCCGAGACTAATATTTCTAACTTGAGAACCTTTAGGGAATATTATTACGTGATATTAATTATATGCATTACGTGAATTTAATTACGTTACTTACATGAATAATTACGTGCGCTATTATATATGTGATTTATATGATTTAAATTCCCGTAAATTGAAATACTATGGAATTTCGGGAATTATGTGGTTTATGTGAATAATTTCATATTTTATTTGTTTGATAAATTAATTGAAACTTGGTAAATTATGTGGATTATATGTATATATATATATACATATATATATATATATACACATGCATGCATACGTATACATATATATATATATATATATATATATATATATATATATATATATATATATATATATATATATATATATATATATATATATATACTAATACTTGCATTATACATTTTAATATATATATGTCCGAAATTGTGTGTGTGTTCGGATGATGTGTGTGTGTGTTAAGATGCAAGTTGTGATTTAAATTAAATAAATAAATTATGTTTAATTAGGCATGCACTTACACTTGGCAAATACTAATCATTTTATCTAAGCCTACACTCAACTCTCTCATTAGTGAGATGAAGAGACACCCTTCATCTCTCTTATTCCAACACCTCAACCATCACTTGTCTTCCTCTTCTTCTTCCACCGAAGCCCTCATCACCATCATCGGCCTTCTCCTTCCTCCACCTCACCTTCAATTTTTAAAGAAAATCCCAAAATAAGATGAAGGTTCCTTATTTAACTCTTGCCATAGACTACTCCAAAAATACCATCAAAACCACTTGCCTCCTTACGGGAGATCACAACTCCTCCCTCCTTGAAGCTCACACCATTTCCTTCACAATCAAGGTGCCTTGGTTGGACTTCGGTGCTTGAAAGCCCCCTCCCTTTCGGCTATTTTCTTTCTTCGATTTTAAGGTAAGAAATTTGATTTCTTGCTGCAATTAAGGGACATCAATAGTATCGAAAGGATTTTCATGAAATTTTAAAAGATTGGGGAAGATTTCGAAAATTTAGGGCTTTTTGAAGAAAAATGGAAAAATGAGTGTTCTTGTTAAATTCTTGTTCTTGCATGCATCATCTATGTTGATAGTGGTTAGATACAGAATTTATTGGTCAAAAGCCTTAATAATTTCAGATTTCAAAAAGGGATTTTCAAGAAAAATGAAATTTTTTTTACTTTTTGTGGTTGCATGTGTAGATCTTCGAAAGTTTGGGCCAAATCTGTAATTTTTGTAAAGTCTGTCCGAAAAATGTTTTCAAAACTGTTTTCCAGCATTTAGTAAACTAAAATTTCGGATTTAAAGAATTTTTGTAAGAAAAAGTTGATTTGGAAATTCTAGTAGGCTTGCATGTGTAGATCTAGAGATTTGGGGGTAAAATATGTAATTTCCGAAATTTCTGCATAAAGTGACTTTTCAACTTCATTTTCTGCATCTAGTAAAGTGGAATTTCAGATTTGTTAGGGGTTTTCATGAAAAAGTTGATTTTGAACTTCTAGTGTGGTTGCATGTGTAAATTTCGAAACTTTTGGGTCAAAACTGCAATTTCCGAAAAATCTTTTATTTTTTTTAAAAAAAAAAACAGTTTGGATCTGTTTTTCAGCAAGTACTAGATAAGAAAAGGTTTTATGTAACAAGTTTTTAAATCAATTAGAGTTATATTAGAGTTTTGGATTTTTAAAGTGAAAAGGGGATTTTCCTAGTTTTAATTTCAAGAAAATTCGAAACTTTGTAAAATTTTAAAATAATTTCAGAATCTGGAATTTGAGTCAGTTAGGAGTTATAGGATTTAATTTGAGAATTTTTGAAATTAGTTTGCTAATATTTCGAAATTAGGATAAATGCATGTAATTTACATATGTTTTGTGCCTTAAGTGTTCATGTTTTGATTTAATGGTTATGACTTATGAATGATGAGTTTTGGTATTTTTATACTTGGATTTGCTGCTGGATGTGTTTAATGGCTGTGAGGAATTGATTGAAATGGATTATTACCTAGAAGTGGTAATAAGTTCATTTAATGAGAATTGAAAAAGTGGAATTTGTTCCTAAGTTTATTTGATGAGTAATTAGTGATGTTTAATGTGTTGATTGTATATGTGTGTGTGCTGAATATGCGTGAGTGTGTGTGCTGAATGTGCATGTGGTGTGTGCCGTGTGTGGTGGTGTGTTTATATGAGAGAATTTGGGGATTTTTAAAATATGGTAAATTATGGTATTTGTGTGATTTGTGACACTTGATTGACATTTGTGATGTTTATGTGTGGGTCATAAGCATAATTTTGAAAAGTTGCATTAAATGATTTTATTTGAAAGATTAATGGAATATCGGGTAATAAACAACTCGGATATAGTGGGCCGGTATCCAACTAGGATGATGTGTGTAGTGGTTTGATTCCACTTAGTGAAAACGGGCTCGTAACAGGTTTATTACTCGGTACATAAATTAATCTTTCACGGATCCGATAAACCGAAAAATGTGTTTTTCATGATTTTCACAAAAAAGGGGCATTCTAGTCATTTTGCATAATTACGTGATTTTGTGAAATGATGTGTTTTCGTGAGATATGTGATTTGACCGATTGCCTTGTGTTGTGTACGAAACGTGGGTAAGAACGGGTATACTATATTACATATTATATATATATAACGTATTTCCAAAGTTCGATAATACTCGGATTTCTTACTGAGCTTTATAGCTCATATAGATGTCTTTTAATTGCAGGTAGTAGTGCTAGTAATCCTCAACCGGGATGGATCGAGTAGTGGATCGAGGTCTTGCCCGGAATTTTGGAAGACGTACGAGGACCTATGAACGGTGCTAGAACTTTCGGTTATTTTCTTTTGGTGGTGTAACCTTAAACCGTAACAATTCTCTTTTCGCACTTTTGAACTCATTTTCGTTATGAATCGTACTTAATTCCTACTTTAATATAGTAAGTTTCGTAATTTGCTATTTTCATGCCTTCGTTAGAAATCTCTGAATTATTCACCAAAATAACCTTTTCGAACTCTGATTTGTTCTCGAACCGAAAAAATGTTTAGTGAGAATGTAGCACTTGAATGAGAAACCTCCTTTCGAAACTTATTTCCAAACCAAGCTTTGTATTCGGCTAAAGCAATCCAACAAAATTTTCAAAAAATGCAAAGCCTTCAAAACCCAAAAGAGGATATTTTTAATAATTGCATTTTCACCCCATTCCAATGTTTCAAAAATTACAAAGAGATCCTTTGCTTCCGCTAGTTTAATGAATATTCCGATAAACCGGTTCGATTTATCGCCCATCTAGAAGGGGGGGTGCTACATATATATATATATATATATATATATATATATATATATATATATATATATATATATATATATATATATATATATATATATATATATATATATATATATATATATATATATATATATATATATATATATATATATATATATATATATATATATATATATATATATATATATATATAGAGAGAGAGAGAGAGATATATATAGAGAGATCTATATATATTAATTATATGTATATATATAGAGACATATATATACTCCTATTTTTAGATATACACCCCTATTTAGACATATTTCTCCAATTAAACATTTTTGTATATATATTTATTTATATATATATATATATATATATATATATATATAGAGAGAGAGTGTCCGCCGGTCTCCGGTGTATATATATATATATATATATATATATATATATATATATATATATATATATATATATATATATATATATATATATATATATATATATATATATATATATATATATATATATATATATATATATATATATATATATATATATATATATATATATATATATGCAATGGCAAATAGGCCCATGACAAAGGCACTTAATTAAAAGAGGAACATCTAACTTGTTTTTCAAATGAATCCAGCTCATTCAAACTTATTTGTAAATAAGGAAAATCATTTTATATATACCAAAATTACTCAATTCATTGAAACTCAATTCAACTCCAATTTCATGATTTACACCCCAATTTAGCCAAATTTCACCAATTAACCAATTTTAACCATAATTTCAATTTTGACCACAATTTTGACCCGCCACCACCGGAGACCGACGCTCAGCCGCCATTGTCCGCCGGTCTCCGGCGTTAATTTTTTTTTATAATTTTGTTTTTTCTTAAAAAATATATTTTGATTAATATTACTGTCTTGGCTGCTAAATTACTGTCTCCAGCAGTTATTTAACTATCGGAGACAGCAATTTAACTGTTAATTAACTTTTTTTTCTTAATTTTTTTTTAATTAATATAACTGTCTTGGCTGCTAAATTACTGTCTACAGCGATTATTTAACTGTCAGAGACAGTAATTTAACTGTAAATTGACTTTCTTTTCTTAAAAAAAATATTTTAATTAATATTACTGTCTTGGCTGCTAAATTACTGTCTCCAACAGTTATTTAACTGTCGGAGACAACAATTTAACTGATTAATTGACTTGCTCGTTTTGGGCAGCCATAAGGGCCTTGTCCACTAATTGTCAAAAAGTTGAAGCGTCGGACATACAGATATCTCTACGGATCTCGGGTTGTAAACCACGGATGAAATGATTCTTCTTTTCCTCGGTGTCTCGAGCAATGAATGGGGCCTAAAGGCAGCCATGTTCGAAACGACGGATGTATTCGATCATTGGTAAGTCTCCTTGAGGGAGTTCGAGGAATTCTTTGAGTTTGTGAGCTCGTAAATCTTTCGAGAAATATTTTTCGAAGAATTGGACTTTGAATTCGGACCATTGAAGATTTTCGAGATTTGTCCCTTCTTTGATTCCTTCCCACCAATGACGGGCCTCGTTCCGGAATAGGAATATGGCGCAATGCACTCGATCACAGTCGGTCATTTGCATATAGCCGTAAATTACTTCGAGAGACTTGATCCATTATTCGGCTACGGCTGGATCGATACCACCATGGAATTCAGTGGGATTCATTCTAAGGAATCGTTCGTATATAGCTTGAGGCGCGTTAATTTGAGGTTAGTTACGTTGGAGAAGTTATTCGATTTGACGTTGGTGGTTTTGGGCTTGTTATCGGATAAGGTTCGAAACTTTAAGAATGGTTTGGTTGTGGTCTTGGGGTTCATTGGTAGAAGCGCTTTGATCGTCTTGGGTTATACGTCTTGCCATTACTTCTATATTAATTTGCAATTAATTAGTAAAGCACATAAACACATAAGGTATTAAATTCACATAATTTCCGAATGGGTCGAGTTTCACGTCTCGAATAGTCTTTAAGCCCGTGAAGTTCATACGAGTTTCTATAAACCATGCTCTGATACCACCCTGTAGCACCCCCACTCATATAGGCGATAAGTCGAATCGGTTTATCGGAATTACACTTATTTAGAGGAAGCATTTTGGATTTCGTAGTGAATTTAAAACTTAGCGAAACTGTTGCCATTTAAAATCCATATTTTTAAGTGCAAAATCATTATCATTTTCGAAAAACTTGTCTTGAAGGATTCTAGTCGGTTTAAATTCTTGTTTTGAAATAACTTTTTAAAGAAGGAATTTATTCGAGTGCTACACTATTCAAAATCTTTTTATTATCAGTTCGAACTAGAAATCGGAGTTTTAGAAATATTTTTGGTGAGAATTAAAGATATAAATAAAACTAGCTATATTATTATTATTTATAAACGGATCTAGAATAAGGTTCAAAATAAGATCCGTACCCAAAGAGGTAACCAAAATACACAAGAAGGAAATTGTCTTTATAATTATACATCACCAAAATGTATATAATTATGCATCGTTTATAGAACCCCCCGTACGAACTTCCAAAGAAACCCGGGCAAGACCTTGACAGGCTACTCGATCCATTCCTACGGAGGATTGCTGCTACTATTACCTACAATCAAAAGTTATATATATGAGCTATAAATCCCAGTAAGAAATTCAAGTAGTTATCGAACATTAGAAATAGGTTATATTTAATATATATATATATATATATATATATATATATATATATATATATATATATATATATATATATATATTATACGTCACTTTCATCACCTTCATTCATCATCCAAGCACAACTCAATATTCGAATAAGCACACAAATCACAAATCACAAACCACATTATTTTCACGTAAAACACATCGTTATGCAGAATTACTAAAATGCCCTTGCATGCAAATTGTGTAAAAAAACTTTTTCGTTTTATCGGATACGTGAAATATTAATTTCCATACTCGGACAATAAAACGTTACGAGCCCGTTCTTGGTGGACTCAACCCACCCTTCTTAACCTAGTTAGATACCGGCCCACCGTATCCATTGTTTATTCAGCCAAGCATTTTGTTAATTTTTCAAACTTTCAAAAGCTCGTGAAGTACATGAATGCTAGACTTCCTAAATGCACACCGCGTGCAATTAACACTTAAACATCACAATTATCACATAACTACATAAGCATCTATAATTCACCTATCATTATATAGACTAATTAAATAACCATTCATGTATCTCAATCACACACACTGCACATATGCGGTGCACGCACCTTTACACACCATACACACATACATACCATGAAACCATCATCATCAACACATATATTAATCATGCGTGTAAAGCAAAGTAACTTCTTTTCAAACTTTTAATGAGTTTCTTGTCACTTTTAGACATTTAACTCACCTCAATAAATTCCAACAACATATTAAACATGTTCCTGGTGTAAATTAAAGTGTATAATCCCGTGATTCATCATTATAGCACACCGTGCCAAGAAGTAACAATTAAATCACAAGAACATCATATATAACAGATAAGCCATTAAATTTTGAAATAATAGTATCGGTCTTGGCGGCCGATGGTGGCGGTTGTAAACCTTTACAATAATGATGAGGCAGTTTGAAATATCGATTTTTGGACGGTGAGGCAGTTTACGGCGCTTTGTGTTGGTTTGAGGTGGGTCAAACAGATATATCGGTTCAATTAATCAGTAATAAATATTAGTTTTTTTTTTTAATTAAAAGGATAATACAATAGGCGTTTTCCTTTTTTATTTTTTTCGAATTTCTTTTAACCAAAACCATGTTCAAATCTTTTTTAATATATATTTTAAGTAGTTACAAATAATATTTAAAAATATGTTACACTAAATCAAAAAAGCGATTTATTTTCAATTTATCTCCGAATAATTACCGTCGCACCAATTTATCGTGTGGCGCTCCCTAACTGCCTCGGACCCGATAACCGCTCTTTAGAATCTTGATTTTAACACCACACATTTCTAACATCACAAACTAAAGCTCGAAAGAGCCATCAGCCCACCACTACTATTGTACTAACTGCGCGAGTTCAACTACACAAGACAAAATGATAAGTAGGCTAGTGCCAACCCATGTTTCCATGTTAAGAAGCTTGGGAAATTAGCACGAATACTTTCGAGAAGATGGTAAACATGTTAATAGAAGTCCCACCATGATTAATAGATACATGTTAATTCTTATAAAAAAAATAAAAATTACATCAATAATGATTTGTGTACGTGCACTGAATTGGTCTATCTATATTTTCTCTAGCTTCAACAAAAAAATTCACTAAACCATCACATAATGAATCTAGCTTCAAGAAAAAAATTCACTAAACCATCACATAATTAAACTATATAGAAGATAAACATGTTAGAGTATATTATATTATGGAACTCTTTTAATATTAGGATTCTATTATGATTATGTTATATAAATTAGTATGATACACCTAAATGGGCCACATTGGGCCATTTACATTATGTAACCATGTGGGTCGAAATATTGGGCCCGGAGCGCACCAGATAAAAGAGTCGAGCCATTCTCCTAAGAGCCTCTATGGGCCACTACATATGGTATTAATAAAACACCCAATCAGAGTTCTAATCTAGAAAAATACTAGATTAGTACTCTAATTAGATTTCTACTATTAACTAAGTATAAATAACACCTCAATCTGAGGAAAAATGTACGTTCTAACAATTCTCTCGAATCCTCTTGCTGTGGTGCTCTCTACCCTATCTCCTGTGTTAGCATCTAACTTGAGTGTCGGAGGGGTTTCCGCCGGATCATCCCCCGACTTAGTTCACGTGTTTTGGTTTTACGGGTTTGATAGTCAAGTCTTCCTTTCTGACAACTCACCGATCGCTTTCTCAACCAGTTTGCCATCAATAAAAAGTACGCAAAAACCACAGCCCATTTACTCTCCATTGTCCAGAAACAATGAGAGTCGATACGTCGCTATGTTCAAAGTTTCGTACAAACAGTCCATGAAGTACCAAACACTGGCAACGAGGTAGCGACGGGCATATCTAGCAGAACCTAAGGCACTCCATGTTCAACGAATTGATAGCTCGTAGACCACCTGCCAGGCTGGAGGAAATGTTGAAGCATGCCAAAAAGTATGTACGCATCGAGGAAACATCCGGACTTGGAATGCACAAAAGAAAGAGGGAGGACGACCGGCTCGATAACAAAAGGAGAGAAGATAAGCACACAACCCCAGCTGCGAATTACCCCCGATTCACCCCCTTAAACACCCACCTTCTCTAGGTGCTTCTAGTGGCGGAAGGAAATGCATTGGTGGAACCCCCACGCCCTATGAATCACAACCCCAAAAGGATGAAATTCGAGAAGTACTATCGGTTCCACAAAGACAAGGGGCACACCACAGAGGAATGTTTCCAACTCCAGGTGGCCATCGAGAAATTAATCAAGCAAAGAAATCTAGGAGAGTTTTTAGACAGTACGCAGAGGAGGAACAAATGAGACAATCCACGAAACGATAATCGTGGAAATGACCACCACCCAAGGGGGGGGGGGGGGGGGGGCGTAAAAAGGATAGAGACAACGAGGATAACTTACCTACGCGTGGCGTCATTGCCATGATCTCCAGCGGCCCTTCAAGTGGGGACACCCACAGGGCGCGCCGTGTACTCTCCCCAGCTACTACCCCAGACACCGCCACCGCACAGGTTTGCATGGTGCAACAGACGGAGCACGATATTACTTTTATCCAGAAAGACCTCCAGGGTCCCCGAGATGAAAATAATGACGCATTAGCCATCACGGCGTCAGTTTCCAACTTCTTGGTGAAGAAGATAAAAAACCCCTTTGGCATTCTATATCTTTGTCCATTGCATAAGCATATATATAGTCCTTACAGTTAGTTAATTAATATAAATAGATCAAGTATAATCATGAGATCATGAAGTATAGTAACTGTTAAACGTAGTTCCTAGTCAATGGGTTACGCCACTAATGAGGATATCGGCCTTTCCCATTTGAGACTAGCACTTAGTGTATGTGTACTGCGTCTCATTAGTCAACGGTGTTGTGATATCAGCATACATAAATGGGTGCTCATAAGTTGATGAGTTCATTGAACTCTATCAATCTAGAGTTCATTGATAAGTTAATTCATATACATAAATATTATGTTCGATTATGTATGTTAATTGAGAATTTTTATTAATTGAGATTAATGTATGTTAATTGATTATGGAATCACATGGATCTATATGTTCGATTATGTATTTCTGTGAATCGTTTGTTGAGCATGTTTATTATTTGATTTAATTTCGCGAGCATGCTATGATGATTTAATTATATATGCGAGCATGTTTGTCGGTGATTGGAAGCGAAAAGGTACTCAATTAATTGTAATTATTGTGCACATGTTTGTTTATATAAATTGGTTTATATATAATAAAATAACATTTTTTTTCTGTTGTATACACGTGCCCGATCCCCAACAGTAATCCGCAATGAAGAGTCCAATATCCTAATACGCATGCCCGACGATGGAGCAAAGTTGGATGCCGTTGAAGAATTAAAAGCAGTGGAATTAATCCGGGGAGATAAAGCTAGGTCAGTTCGAATTGGGACGGACCTAGACCCTGACACCGAAGAGCAGCTCGTAGAATACCTCCCTCAAAACTCCGATATCTTCGCATGGAAGGCTGAAGACCTCATGGGCATCCCACCTGAAGTGGCACTCCACCAACTGAACGTCCATCCTAGAGCAAAGCCGATAGAGCAACGAAAACAGTCCTTCGGTCTAGAGAGAAATAAACACATCAAAAAAGAGGTGGATAAGCTCTTGGCCGCGGGGCACATCCGCCCAGTCCAATATCCAGAATGGCTCTCTAACGGAGCGTTGGTCTCCAAGTCTGGACGAAAGTGGAGGTTGTGCGTAGACTTCACCAATTTAAACAAAGCATGCCCTAGGGGCCCTTTCCCTCTACCAAGGGTTGATCACCTGGTGGACTCCACTTCGGGGTGCGAGATCCTTAGTTTTCTCGACGCGTACCAGGGCTACAATCAAATCAAGTTAGTCCCCGAAGACCACGAGAAGGCCAGTTTCGTCACTAATCAAGGAATCTACGGTTATCAGGTGATTCCCTTTGGATTGAAGAACGCCGGAGCCACTTACCAACGCTTGGTGAATGAAATGTTCGCGGACATGATAAGGAAAAACATGGAAGTGTATATTGACGACATGCTCGTCAAAAGCACGCGAACATTGGGGCACATTGCAGACCTACAACAGTGCTTCGCCATCTTGAGAAAATATAGGCTGAAGCTCAACCCACTCAAATGTTCGTTTGGAGTTAGATGAGTTAAATTCCTCGGTTACATGATTTCACAAAGAGGAATAGAAGCCAACCCGGTGAAAAATAGAAGCAATGACTTCTATGACTCCCCTGCGGTCCATCAAACAAATTCAACAACTTAACGGATGCCTCGCTACCCTGAACCATTTCATATCCAGGTTGGCATATAAGGGACTCTTATTCTTTAAAGTACTGAGGGGAGGCAAAAAGTTCAAATGGACTAAGGACTGTCAACATGTTTTGGAAGAGCTAAAACGTTACCTCGCCTCGCCCCCTCTACTCACAAAGCCTTCTCCAGGGGATGTCCTACTGCTCTACTTAGCAGTCTCACACGAAGCCATTAGAGCAGTCATAGTTCGAGAAGGGGAAAGAGGTCACCAACACATCTATTACGTAGTTCGCGCCCTTCAAGGAGAAGAGCAACGCCACTCGAAGATGGAAAAACTCACTGTAGCCCTAATCACCGCCGCACGAAAATTAAAACCATATTTTCAGTTTCATGAAATAGTAGTACTCACCAACTACCCCCTGAAACAAGTCCCTCGGAGCCTAGAAACATCGGGAAGGCTGGCGAAATGGGCCATTGAGCTGAGTGAATATGGAGTCGAGTTTTGCAGTCGATCTGCCACCAAAGCCCAGAATCTAGCGGTCTTCCTAGTGGAAATGACGGGCTACGATTCCAGAAGTGCACTGCTAACATGGACTATCAATGTAGATGGATCAGCCACCAGTTCTGGCGGGGGAGCCGGAATTGTTATAGTTACACCCCAAGGCGACGAACTCGAGTACGCCCTGAGGTTCGATTCCCAATCTCGAACAACAAGGCTGAGTACGAAGCCCTCATAGCTAAAATCAAGCTAGCTACATCAGCAGAAGCTCGTTAACCAGGTACTGGGCACCTACGAGGCTAAGGAGGAAACAATGTCTGAGTACCTGGCCATTACCATTGTGCTATTATCAAAGGTAGAAATCTATGAAGTTAAACAAGTACCACGAGCTAGCAATGTGCTGGCCGACAAGCTCACCAAGTTAGCAAGTTCCATGACCATCATCGGCTGTAGAAGAATCACCATCCTGACCTTGCCTTAACCAGAGATAGAAGAGGATAAAGGCCAAGTGCAATGCAATGAGGAAGAGCCCAGCTGGATCGACCCTATAACGCAATACTTAGAATTTGGGGCCCTCCCCCACAAGCCGAATGAGGCTCAAAATTTGAGAACAAGGGCCTCATGCTTTATAAACATCGATGGTCAATTATATAAACGTGGCTTCTCACTTCCATACTTGAAGTGCCTTCCCCCAACCAAGGCCGACCCCGCCCTTCGAGAGATTCATGAAGGAATTTGCGGCAACCACTAGAGTGGCCGATCCCTAGCTCTCAAAGCTCTAAGACAAGGTTACTACTGGCCTACCATGCAAAACGATGCAAGGAATCTAGTCAAGCGTTGTAGAGCATGTCAAGAACATGCCAACATTCAACACCAACCGGGGGCACTGATGCAGCCAGTAGACTGTCTGATCCCGTTCGCCCAATGGGGTAGGGATCTGGTTGGAACTTTCCCACAAGCCACGGGCCAAAGGAAACATCTGATAGTGACCGTCGATTATTTCACCAAGTGGGTCGAGGCAGAGCCATTAGCGCGAATCAGGGAAGAAGATGTAATCAAGTTCCTATGGAAAAATGTGGTGTGTCAGTTCGGAATACCCAGAGCCCTAATCTCCGATAGTGGCATCCGATTCTGCGGGGAGAAAGTTTGGGGATGGTGTCAAAATCTATCAATTAAACATTTATTTACATTCGTGGCTAATCCCCAAGCCAAGTAACACCTCGCGTTTCTAATACCCGGTTTCCGTATTTTCCCTCTCATCTCCTTTGCAAGAATATGTGTTGTACGTGCAAATTTAATTAATTTCTATTCAATTTGCTTTATTTGCTATTTATGTGAAATTATGTGAACTAATGTGCATTATATGTCTACATGAATATTTTTGATTTTATTCTCTATTTGTGCAACTAAAATGTATTTCATGTGTTTAATATAATTGAACACGTGAAATTATGTGATCTACGTTGATTTAGTTTTCATAACATAAGAATTTATTTTCTCACACTAGAAAGTTTATATGTTTAATTGATAGTAATTTCCTCTCGTCAAATTGGCTATGATTGTATGTGTTGCATGCATACACTTATTCCATGTGCATTTCCACTTGGCTTTTCATTTAGCATTTTATTTTAAGATAACTCAAATGAAATTTCCAAGAAGTCCCTCTAGATTATTTCAAGTTTCTCCTAATTGCAAAAACACCCCTCTTCATACTTACTCATTAAGAATAGAAGCCTCTCCAATTCTATAAATAGAACCCAAGCTTCAAGTGTTTACTCATCCTTTCATATTTTCTTCTACTCATCCAAAAGTTCAAGATCAAAATTTCTTCCTCTCTTCTTCCTTAGTTTCGGAATTTGTAGTGTGTTAAAGCTCAAGAACTCTTTTCATTTCAATAAAAGACGTTCTTCAAAAAGAAGTAGAGTTTCAAGTATATACAAAGCCCTTCAAATTCTCAAAGACCCTAAGGTAAGAATCATGGACTTATTGCTACATCTAGATAACATCTATAGTATTTCCTTCTCTTGTCTTTTGAAAAAATCCCCTTCATGATTGTTTGAAGTAATCGAAAGTTTTATGAAAGAAAGTGCTCATAGTATGTTATATTATATGTTTAGTCTCATGTATGTTAAGATCCATGCTTGAACCCTTGATCTTTGATGAGAAAAATGATGACGATGATTGATATGTTTAATTTTATGTTTAAAGCGTTGCATGTGAGAATCTAACTCTTGATTCTTGATTCTTGAAAGAAAATAGAAAATTGGTGAGGAAACCGAAAATTTGATGATTATATGCTATGAAATTAATTATCTTGATGTTTATAATGATTGCATGTTAAGATGTACTTATTATGATTATATGTTTAAGGTTTGGATTTGAGGTATGTAAGCTTATTGAGTCTAGAATCTTGAAATAGATGGTTATATGTAAAATTTACAGATTCATAGGTACGGGGTTTAACCCATGTTTCACCCACATTGTTATTTATGAAAACTACGATATTTTATATGAGGATAGATCCCTCTATTATGGTCATATTGATATATGGCGTGTAATGTTTTCATTTGAAATAAATAAGTCATGATTTATTTAAGAAACTGTACAAAACCAGAGTCAGTTTAGAATAAGTAATGAAATCTAATGTTTTTCTATTTAAAATTAAGTGATTCTACTTGGAACAGAACCCCTACTTAGAGAACTCATTTGAGATAATATTTGGCAGTGTTTGATACAGTAAATCATTTATAGGAAATGTTTGAAGACCCCTCCCTTGTTCTGAGTTTTAAACTGCACTACTATACTATTTTACTTATTTATCCTAATTTCCTAAGGATTTTCTAAAATTGTTTTTCTGGGGTATATAAGACTCCTAATAGTATATGGAGTTAAACTTTCAAAAGTTCTGGATTAATCTGTAAAGCAAAATAAATTTTTAAAGTCACTCCATCAGTTCAGATTTCAAAACTGTACCCCCTTAGAAATTTATTTATATCTTTTATTCGGATGATCATTTTTATAAACTGTTTCTTAGTGGTTTTAAAGACATATAAATGATTAGGTTGCAAAAAAATTCAAAGGCATTGATTTTTGGTTCAAGAGAAATGATATTTCAAAGTTAGGATACCAAACCTGTTTGATTTTCTTAAGATGAGTATTTTTATCAAAGTATGATTTGTGATCATTGTTCTAATATCCGAGGTATGAAAGATAGGTTAGTAATGAAGGTGAAAAATCCAAGTTATGTCCTAATAATCTAAGTTTATGTATCATGTTGCATGTCCTAAGAAAGAATTATAGTCTACTAGCCTAGAACGGTGTTATGAATCAAGTGCAAGATTTAGGAAAATGATTAAAAAATATCTATGATAAGTTAGAATACTTGATTGTTTTCATATATTATGATATGTGACACTTTTGAAGTAAAGGTGTATGTATTAAGTGATTAGAGTGAACTAATGCCGTATGTGATAATTTTCATAATTCATGATATCAGTGATATTGATGTGCTATGAATGACATGGTTAAATGATTATGTGATTATAATATAGTTAAAGTTGAAGAATGCCCTTCTTGGTGCTACTATGTAATATTAAATGTTTATGTGTACTTATGAAATTAAATGTGAAAGTAAAAGTGCTATGTTCTATATGATTATGTGTTCAGTGGTTTGATTAAAGATGTGAAGTATTACTTTTATGCTTGTTTATGTGAAAGTAAACATAGATAGATCATGTAAGCTTCATGTGATTCATTAGTAAGTCTAAGATGCATAAATCACGATTTTTCAAAGTTAAAATTTTGGAAATTGGTTGTGGATCTAGGTGAATAAGTATGAGATACGGGGGGCTGGTATTCCGTTAGTGGTTGATAGTTGGGGTCCACATAGGGACCTGTCCACATAGGGACTGATTCACATAGGAATCATGATTATAAACCACTAACTTGGCTATAGGAAAGTTATAGCCGTGACTATAGTAAAGTTATAGATCACAAGCTCCAAAATACACGGCTTATTGGCGAACTCCACGATTGTTTTTCCAAACGGGCCCAATGTTTTCTCATGAAAAGTTTTGAAAGTCTAAAGTCTCATGTTCATGCATATTGCATATTAAATTCAAGAAAAGAAGGGTGTTAAGTCCCCGAATTTTGCATATTAAAGTAAAGAAAAGAAGGGTGTTAAGTACTTGACTTTTGAAAGAATATGAAAGGATGTTAAGTATCTTTGAAAGGTTTAAAGGAAAGGTAAAGGTAAGGTATAGTTAGTGTAAGTTTGAATGATCGTAAGTTTATTATGTGTTCGTGTATGCCTATATATATATATATATATATATATATATATATATATATATATATATATATATATATATATGTGTGTGTGTGTGTTTGTGTGTGTGTGTGTATGTGTGTGTGTGTGTGTATAAATTATGTGTAAAGACTTTTTCAAAACCTTGTTATTACTTCCAGATTCTTACTGAGTCTTTTTAAAGGCTCATATAGATGTTATCTTGGTGTAGGTAACTCATGACCCGAATCCGAGGAGCCAAGTTGAACCAAGTTCGGGGAAAGCCGAGGGATCGAGCCGTATGGAATTTATGTGGATTTTAATAAACTTTCGCTTTGGTACTTAAATCTTTTTAGTGGATTGTAATCCGTAGTACTTGAATATGTTATCGGGAAATGATTTTAACTCTTATGTATAACATAATGTTTTCCGACTATTCTTGTTATTTTCTAATGTTGATTTCTTATGATCTCCACCACAACCCGAATTCATTATTCGGAACAAGAAATTTTTTAAAGAAAAATGTGGCACCGAATATGGAGAGAATGTTTTTGACTAAATTTATGAAGTGTTCGACTTCAAAGTTTTATTTTTTTGAAGAAAGATTTTTATCGAACTAAAATTGAAGCGAAACACTTCAAGTATTTTCAAAACTAGAGAAAACTTTACCACCTTTCTCTAGAAATTTGTCTCGAAAAACAAAACCGTATTTTTAAAAGGTCTTCCGCTGCAACTTAATAGAAAAATCTTAATACCATTTTCCGGTATAGAGTGTAAAGTAAACCGGGTGCTACACAATGGCCAAGCTGAAGTAACCAACCGCACTATACTACAGCACCTCAAAACTCGACTAGGAAATGCCAAGGGCAGATGGGTACACGAGCTACCAAGTGTTCTATGGGCGTATAGAACAACCCCAAGAACCACCACGGAAGAGTCCCCATTCAACTTAGCTTTCGGAGCAGAAGTTGTGGCTCCCGCCGAGATAGGAGAACCATCTTGGAGAATCACCAACTACTCTCCCCTAAAAAATGAAATAGCCATGAGAGTCCGCCTTGAATGGATTGAAGAAGTTCGGGAACCAGCCTCCACTCGCAGGGAAATAGTCCACACAGGAGCTTATCGACTACAACATCCAGACGGCCATCAAGTACCAAGGACCTGGAACGTAGCCAATCTCAAGCAATTCTACGCTTGAAGGGGGAGCCTACGAAAGAACCCGCCATCCTACTCATAGGAAAGTCCCACCAAGAAAAACTTTTCTCCCGCTAGTTTAGTTTTTATTTCAAGCAACCACTTCGCCACTTCGACGTTAATAAAGCACATTGCGTGAGGATTCTGACTTTATTTTTCTGTAAATATTTATCCGAGAGGATTCTGACTTTATTTTTCAGCACGTGTGAAAAACGTGTGTCTAAAGTTAGGGAAGTTTCCTTAATGCTTTAAACTCTTATTTTGTCATTAATTTATTTTAATTGTGTGAGTCATGTATTAACAAGGAATTTCCTTGACAAAAACTTTCGTTATCACACAATTCATTTTCCTTACGTAAGATTGAAACTAACCTACTAGGCTCTAATCTTTTGTAGCGCTCTTCTATTCAACCGAGGAAGTATAAATATAGGAGCACCAGCGTGTTGTAACGTTGTCCTTTTTGTGAGAGAGAAAAATAATTTTCTACTCTTTTTACGTTGTTGCTCCCGATATTTGATCTTTTTTTAGAAGAGAAATATATTCAAAGGTTTGCTTCTTTCACGTGAAAAGAAGATCGGTTCTTCGGGAGGAGAGCTTAGAAGATCTCGGGAGCAGGTCGATCCGCCGACTGAGGGATTCAGCGTTGAAGGGATTTCAACCGTGCGGAACAAGGGACGTGCTGCAAAGTGAAGATTGATAATTCAGCGTAGTATACAAGAACGGCGTCAACAAAGAGAGAGTCTTTGTATTTTGATTAAGTCCTATTATTGTATTCGTAAAACTAAAAAAATAGTAAATTTTATTTGCAGGTCCCCGTGGATGTAGGGTACAATTGTATCCGAACCACTTTGTGTTTTTTTATTACTGTTTCATTAACTGTTGCAACTCTCTGTAAAACATTAAAACAATATCTAGATCTGAATCTGGAATTCATCCGACACAAATATATCTACGATTCCAATTCCCTCCATCTTCCTTTCAATGCCGTCATGGAGGATGGCGGCATGACGGTGTTCCCGGTGTTTTCCACGACGGCGAGAAGCTGAACATGATCGGAGGTCTCAAAATTCATCCAGCCATGGAATTCAGGACTTTTCAGTTGACGATAATGAAAAGAATTGGGGTCTCGCCGGGTCAAATTTTGACATTCGTCGTCCCGCTGGATGAGGACGGTAACTCGACGATCTCGGAGGATCGCCCTGCATTTCTGGTTACCCCAAGGATCGACTTCCGCGTAGTATGTAGCCTGAAGGAACATTCCTTTTTTATCATCTTGAAAAGGTCTCGGAAGTCGAGAAATCGCCCGGAGATGGTGTCGAACGGCGCTGAGCTCGCCGATTTGTCGACCGGAAACACGTGCTCTTCTAGTACTATAGTACTTCGGCGGCGGAGAATCTGACTATGCTACAGAGGAATCAACCTGCGCCGGTTCCCCACCAAAATATGCAAGCGCAGCTGGCTGATTTAAACGCTCGGATGAAGCTTGATGAATTGAACGGTTGCGAAGGGCGAGCCTTCAAACTCAGAGGGAGAATTATCAAAGGGCAATGGCGACCAGATATTCGGATCGGCCAAACTTGGGGCCGGGCCATGTTTCGGATCGGGCTGATTTGAACCCTCAGATGAAGCTTGATGAACTTCAAGGTCAGTCGCAAAGGGCGAGCGTTCAAAATCAGAGGGCAAATTATCAAACGGCAACGGCGACCGGATATTCGAATCGGCCGAACTTGAGGCGGGGGCATGTTTCGGATCCGAATCTGAATTTAGATTCGTTTCCGTCGCTTGATTATAGTGTTAATTCAAGATTGCTAATGATGAAGGCTGTCCTAAAGAAGTTTTACTGCGAGAGGTGCTGGTAGGGCAGAAAAATGGCGGTCACAACGCCGTTCCATCACTGCATTAATGACCCGGTAGTTAGTGCGTTCAGAACTCGGGCTGGGCCGATCACTAGAAACCCGCAGAAAAATGACGTCACGACGCCGTTCCATTGCTCTCTATTTACAACACCGCCACCGGCCGCCGCGATCCATTCGATTCCCGCCATTTCTGTGCCTTAGGGCTTAAGGGTCGATGAAATTATCAAGTGGTGATTCTGAAAACGACGTAATCTTGAAGGAACTTCAGATTCGCTCGGACACTTATTCCTTCTCCCATAGTTCTCGCAGTCAGATTATATTACACACTCCAAGACATACACAAGCTTTGTCCTTGAACTTTTGATTTTCTTGATGAATCTCGTATAATTAATTTCAAAAAAACACATTTAATATCCATTTCGGATGATGGGATTTCAGGTTTCCAATTTAAATTTTCTTTTGTATTTGTTTCTCTGTTGGTGATGTCAGGCAGGGTATATTGATCACATTTGCTAACTATGTAAATTAGGGATCTTGGACTCTAGCTTAGGTGGATAAAGGAGGAGTAATATAAGTAGCCCATTCATGTTTACATTCTTTTCAATTATTTCTACCATTCTATACTCCAACTTACCATTCTAACAATAATAAACAAAACTATTAAAATAAAATTAAGACTTAAAATAAGAGTCTACAACAAAACTATTAAAATAAAATTAAGACTTAAAATAAGTCTACAAATAACTTGAAATAACAATAACAACAACCTACTATATCAAATTAATCTAACAGTTTCAGAAATTAAAATAATTTCAGAAATTGAAATAAAAGTCTACACCCTCGTCCTCAATGATCATCCTTCTTCTTCTCCTCCTCCTCCTCATCGTCATCCTCATCCTCACCATGGCGGCTTATTTCATGGTTCACTAGATTATGTTTATTCTCGAAAGTTTCATTGCACACGGGGCAAGAAAAATAGCCTACAAAATCAAAATATTAGTAATTAAAATTAAGAAAAAAATCAATGAATAAAAATATCGGTAAACAGAATTTTCTATCGAACAAATTAGCTAGCATGCATCTCGGTATATAGTAAAATTAATAGCAGCAAGTATTTTCTGAAAAATGCAAAAATGCCCTTTAAATTATAAAAACCCTAAATAGTCAACAATCTGAATTACGTTTAAGAGATTACCTGGGCACGAATCCTCCTCAGTCGGCTCCTCCTCAGTCGTCGGCTCCTCATCAGTCGTCGGCTCCTCCTCCTCCTGTGTAGTCTCCTCATCCGCCGGCTTCGGGTCGGACCCGGGCGGAACCGGATCAGAGGAAGCCGAAAGGGTGCGACTCCCGCTGCTGCTACTACCTAGAACGCATCAAATAAAAATAATAATTAAGTAGAAATATAAACAACTTTTATATATATATTAATTTCTTACAAAAATTAATAGCAAAAAGGGGTTCTGTCAGAGCTCGTAACCCCAAAAAGAATTAAAATAAAATAAAATAAAACTTATTTATATTAAAAAAAATTAATTTATTTTTTTGGAAAAGAATTAATACCAAAATGGAATATTTGGCAAATATCGAAACCCAAAAAAAATATATATATAAAATAAATAAAGAACTCATTAATTAATTCGTTGGCTTTTTTACTTTCTTTTCCTTTTTTTTTAAGAAAAAAATAATACCAAAAACATGTTCTTATACTATAAAATAATTTACCAACTGATCTTAATGCTTTTGTCAAAGCTCGAAAGCCCAAATTTTTCGACATAGCGAAAAGAGAGCGAGAGAGAGGAGAATAGTAAATAATAAA
The DNA here is from genome assembly GCF_000504015.1 of Erythranthe guttata. The sequence goes on along the minus strand of NW_012193677.1, from coordinate 368,814 downwards.
AATGCACTTTAATAAAATTCACATGAGTATGGAGTTTCACTTATCATGCATAAATAGAAGTTTTAGTGTTAGACCCGCAAAATTAATATAGTTCTAAAGTTTTATTAGAAAGAGAGATTCAGAGCGTTGAATTTATGTCATTAAAAATGATAACAATAATGTTATAATATATTCTAAAGTCTTATCAAATATTCAAAAAACTATACATTTCTTAACCCAATTTTAAAATAGTGGAATAGTTGAGGTTATTTAGATGTCTTTTAATAAAATAATACTTTAAATTAAAAATATATATATATATATTAATTTTGGTTGAGTATAACAAATATAAAATAAATAATTATATTTTGCAATTTAATTTCCAAAAATATTCTACAACATTAATAAAAAGTTCTAATAAATATATTCTACTGTATGTTTAGAAGGCTACAATTAATATTTCTATGTTATGTACAAGTGTGGGAAGCTAGAAAATACAATAACCACTCTATTTTTCCTATTGGGTTCATCCATTGTATGCTTGCCAATGTTAGCTCATGGATAAATTAGTGTCGGCTTATGATAAAATGTATTAGATATATGAGTAAATATTCTAGTAGGTGTTTGATGCTTTTTCTTTTTCTTTTTTTTTTCGTTTTATTAATTATTCAATTAAAAAATAATTATTTTTTTAATAGTTTTAAATATTTTTTTAAATATATTTTCTTTCAATTTTTTCCGTCTTTTTTTTTCAAAATCAACTATAAAATTTCTGAAATCAACAATTTTTTTTTTTCAATTTTTTTTTGTTTTTATTTTCCATAATCAACTATAAAGTTACCGTAAACAACTACAAAATTGTGGACATCAGATTCATCAAATCAACTACAAATTATCTAAATCAACTATAAAATTGAAAAAATTACACAAAAAAAAAAGAACGAAAAAAATAATTGCGAGTAAACATGGTAGGAGACGAACAAGAGATTAAAAATTAAAATTGAAGACAAACCAAATAGCGTGAAATTGAATCGTTGATTATTCAATTTCTGCAAAGACCCGCCACCGGTGGTAGGAGCGTGACGGCACCGCCCCATGATTTCTTGATCAAAATTGATTAAATTGGGGTTACACTTAAAAATTGAGTGTAAAGGGTTTGAGATAAATTTTGTCATATACATTACTTTTTCCTTTATACATTAATTAGTTTATTTCTATAAATATAGATGCCGTGGATTATGACTGTGTGTCTGTGTTACCCTAGCGTTTCTTTCTTTTATATATAAAATATTAAAAGGGATGAACTTGTTGGCGAAAGAGATATAACCCATGAACCTAGAATAATAAAAATGATTGGTCATGGATGATAAGCAGAATTGGACGGCTCTAGTGGGGCCACGATTTATTTATCCACTGGGTCACGAGCCCAATTTAAAAGACCACTACAACGAAAGCCCAAACACCTTCAAAGGGGGCATGAGCCCAACAAAGTAAATCCAACCTAATCAAAGACATATAAATAAAGTTTTTACTAATTTGTTAAGGTACGTTGCATTATACATAACATCCATTATACACAACAATTCTAGTGCTTATATTCTCTCTAAGATGTAACACCCCACCTTTCCAAAACCGCAGAACCAGAAATCAATCTTCTTAACTCGAGAATCCCTCGATGATATTATTACGTGGAATTAATTATGTAAATTAGGCGAGCAGATATATATGTGTTTTTATCTGACTATGTGAATTAATTTACGTAAACTAGTATTTTAGGATCATTTCTAGTTCCGTAAGTTGAATTACTAATTAATAATAATATACGTACATACATGTATAAATATACTACATGCATACATAATTACATGCATGCACATACATACTCATTCTATACGTGTATATATATATATATATATATATATATATATATATATATATATATATATATGTGTATATATATGCACCATTATATATATATGGCTTGCTTAGTGAGGTAATATTATATATATATATATATATATATATATATATATATATATATATATATGTGTGTGTGTGTGTGTGTGTTAATATGTGTGTGTGTGAGAGTGACCGTGTGTATATGTGTGTGGTGTTGGCGTATGCATGTTTTTTTTTTTTTTTTATTAAAGAAAATTAATGTTAATTTGCATGCCTTTCCACTTGGCAAATGCTAATCATTTTCACTAATCACACACTCAAGAGATTTCAAAAGACACTCTTCTTTCTCCTTCTTCTACCACATAATCCTGTTACTTGTCTTCACCTCCATCTCCACCATCGGCTTTCTTCTTCCACCTCAACTCCATTTTTCAAAGAAATCCAAAAATAAAAAAATGAAAGTTCCCTACTGAACTCTAGGTTTAGAGTGTTGGAACCACGGTTGCAGTTTGACGATTGATCATAAAACTTGTGATTGAGGCTTACTCCATTTGCTTCATCTTTACATAGTTGACGATTAGCTGCAAAAAAAATTATAATAATATGAAGATAGGCGCGGACTAGGTCGCTCTCGTAAGACGAATTTCATGACTCCTTCTCTAATGATGCAAAAAGATTCCGATCGTGTCGCCTATGGGACACAGCAACCCAGCCTATCTCTCTGCAGTAACTTCACTGAAATTGCACGTTCAAGTGAAGTAGAAACTTATACCCGACACACAACAAGTGCTAAACATATAATATATATAGGATCGTTAGAAATTTAGTTTTTATTCTCTTCTCCCATCTACTTGCGAACCACAATATCCCCATAATATAATGTATAATAGGTTTATACTATGCTACACCGCGTGAAATACATCGGGTAGATCTTTACCATTCATGTACACACAAACACACACACGCCCACATTGGTGTGTATAGATCAACGGTAAAAAAATCACCCGGTGTAACCTTCACCAGGTGTAGCATAGAAATAACTTGTATAACATGACCCCAATAAAACCTCAATTTAATTTAGAATTTATGGTGTTTTATGTAGGAGAATAATGAATTTGAAGGTTTCAAAATAGTCGTTTAATGACCCTCATAAAAGTGGTAAAAGTCATTATTATATTTTATAATGAAATATATTATTTTTATTAAAATAACCCAATATAGAGTACACCAAAAACACCATCAAAACATCTTGTCTTCTCACGAGAGAAAACAACACATCTCTCTTAGAAGCTCACACCCTCTCTTTCACCATCAAGGTTGCTTGGCTAGACTTTGGTATTTAAAGCACTCTCCTTCGGTTGTTTTCTTTTCTTCGGTTAATAAGTAAGAAATATCGATCTCTTGCTGCAATTAAAGGGTGTCAATAGTATCAAAGGGCTTTTCAAAATTTCTTAATAGACTTGGAATTTTTTTAAGAAAAGTTGTGTTGATTGTTAATTTATTGTTCTTGCATGCATTATTTATGTTGGTAGTGGGTAGATACAAGTTTTATTGGCCAAAAGCAAAAATAATTTCGGATTTCTAAAGGGTGTTGGAAGAAAAATGATTTTTTGAACTTTTATGGGGTTGCATGTGTAGATCTAAAGATTTTTGGGCTAAATCTGTAATTTTCAAGAAGTCTGTCCTAAATATGTTTTCAAATTTGTTTTTCAGCATTTGTTGAGTAAAAAAATCGGATTTAAAAAGGTTGTGCAAGAAAATTTGATTTTTGAACTTCTAGTGGTCTTGCATGTATAGATGTAGAAATTTTGGGGTAAAATATGTAATTTTTGAAATTTCTGCCTCAAGTAACTTTTTAACTTTGTTTTCTGACTATATTAAAATAAAATTTCAGATTGTAGAATTTTTTTCGTGAAAAATCGGATTTTTAACTTTTAGTATGGTTGCATGTGTAAATCTTGAAACTTTTGGGTCAAAACTGTAATTTCCAAAAAATCAGTCACATCTAAATTTGGGAATCTCTTTTCCAGCAAGTATTAAATGAGATGAAAGTTTTCTTTATGAATGATTCAAATTTAATTAAGGTTATACTAGAGTATTGGATTTTTAGAAGGAAAAAGGGATTTTTCGAGTTTTTAATTCCAAGGAAAATTTGAAACTTGATGCAATTTTAAAATAGGGAAGATTAGTGAAAACCCCCCAATACATTTGAGTATACTGTATTATGATGGATATAATATTAGGGATTATTATTGAAAACCCCCAAACACATTTAGTTATATTAGGATGGATATAAGATCATTTTCCATATTAGTGAAAACCCCCCTCATTATATATTTTAATTTACCAAAAATTCAAATTTTAGGGATATCTCTATATTACCCTTAAATATCATTAACCCTATTTTTCCCCTCACTTTTCTTCACCAGCCGCATCTCTCTCTTTTTCTCTCCCTCGCCACAGATCTGCACCTCAGCCACGCAGCCTCTCCCCACCACCGCCTCACGATCTATATTTTTTTTCATCCCTCTTCTTCTCTCCCAATAGCCTTTTTATGTGCGAATCCCATGGTTAAGGGCAATTATGAAGAAGATGACGAAGCTTCTTCTTCAATCCATTTCTCCGGCGTTTTTTGGGAACAACTTCCAGCGTCACATGACTCCGATCCGACGTCGACGACCTCTTAGCCTTCATGGCGGTGTAACAAAGGTGACGACGAGATCCGAATCGAAGCAAACGAGATTATTTAGGTTTGTCTGTCAAATTCCTTCATTATTTACTCATTTTTATTTTGCAACTGATTGATTTTTTAGATTAATTGTTATGATGTTGTTGTCTTGATTCAATTGTCAAATTGCAGTATGATTCGATTTCTATCATGTCTTATTTGTTGAATAATTTTCTGATTTGAGTCTTGCGTTTGTTTAAATAGAAAATCAGCAATTTGTTGATGTTATTACAAATTTTGGATATTATTGTGTGTTCTGATTTGAATTTTTATAGAATTGTTTTGTGTTTGTCTTTATGTATGAAATAGTTGCGGACATCGGGATTATTTTATTTTATGCATAGCACATTCGATTTATTCGTTATATTCGGTGGCCATCAAAGGCGTTGGAATCGACTATGGGAGACCCTTCGTTTTTTTTTGTAATTGTTAATCCTCTCTACCTCCACCCTCGTCTCCATCGTCGGATCTGGTAACATCGCTCTGCCCCACCGCAACCATAATTTTTAAAAACAAATCGGAGATGTTTTTGTTGATGGGTATCTTTTGCAGCAATATAGTTGTTTTCGTTATTCTACTATTTTGTATAGTTGTTTTCGTTATTCTACTATTTTGTATAGTTGTTGATGGGTATCTTTTGCAACAATATAGTTGTTTTTTTTTTCTTTCGATTTTTGGAAGCATTCCTGGAATCCTCGTCGGAAGACCGCCTCCACCACCGCTGTAATGGAATAGATTGACCTCGAGGAGGAGGTATTGTTTGGGAGGCTGGTTTGTTGAAATTGTGTTCGTGTTACTCAAAAAGATATAGTTGTTTTCGTTACGGTTGTAGTTGGTTTCAATAATAGTCGTTTTTGTTGGAATTTTGGTGTATTTTTTGGCTTTTGCTTTTGTGGATTTCAATAATTTGTAGTTGATTAAATATAGTTGTTTTCGTATAGCAACATAGTTATTTTTGCACAACAATATTATTGTTTGAATAAATAGTTGATTTTAACAAATAGTTGTTTTGGAGATTTTTTGATTAAATAATTAGTTAATCTTACAATGGAAATAATATAATATATTTAATAAATTGTGAAACTTATGTATTATTGTTTTAATACTAATTGTTTTAATAATAGTCGTTTTAATAATAGTCGTTTTAATAATAGTCGTTTTATTGGCATATAGTTGTTTTAACTGAAAACTAAAAGAATATAGAAAATAAATATTTAAAGAAAAATATTAAAAAAAATAAAAAAAGTTTTTTTAAAAAAATTATTATTTTTTAAAGAAGAAATAAATAAAAAAACGAAAATTAAAATTAAAACATAAAAAATAAAAAAATATCAAACTAGTGGATAATAAGTAGTGAATAGTGGGAGAGTAAATTTGAGAATATAAAAAGAATGGGTTTCTCACTAATAAAGGAAAATGAGCTGGACCCATCCTTATTAAAATAATGTTAGAGGGGGTTCTCACTAATAGTCCCATAATATTAATCTCATTTAGCATATTAGTGAAAGCCCCC
>NW_012193677.1:333320-362595 GCF_000504015.1 Erythranthe guttata | reverse complement strand
GTTAACCCTACTTATTCTATGGACACGTCGTCCTCCCCATCAGCCGCCCAAGAATCCATTCTCCTTCTCTTTCCTTCCGCTCTCCATTAAACCTCTACCACTCTTTTGCTCCTCAAAATCTCGGTCCCGACTTCGTATCTCGCCGGAGTTGAAGGACACATAGTGGAAGTACATCTATGTTACGTCGAAGGGGAAGAGTTAGATCCACGTTCAGTGCCCCACTCCTCTGGACCTTTGTTGCTGATTTTGCGTGAGCGATGAAAATCACAACTTTTCCGCTGGGGTTTACATCGATGACGACTATGGTTTTACCGATTATTGTAGCAACGGCGGATCCTGTCAATTATAGTGAATGGAGAGAAAATGATGGCAGAAGTCATAGGTTTGGAAATTAATTTTTAATTACCATCCTTCCAAGAAGAATTAAAAAATAAGTGGTTACGATAGAGGGTTTCTTTTATTTTAGTTTTTTTTTTTTTTTTTTTTTTTTTTTCTTCTTGAAGCTTACTGTTGTTGATTTTGAATTTGGAATCGTGAGAGGATATTTGAAATGGTGTAATTAGACATGGTGGGTTCCCGATCGGTGTCCGACGTGGCCTCGTCTTTCATCCGCAGTCATAATCGTCACATCCGTCGTGGATTCGGGTATATGGTGTTTTCATACGCGGCATCATTCTTCATCTGCTGCCATAAATTGCCGCCCTCCATTCGCGGATTGTGGAAGAAGATGTTTTTGTTGTTATATTCGCTCGATTTTGTAGTCATTTTCTTGAATATAGTTGTTTTCGATTACGTAGTTGTTTTGGATTAAGTAGTTGGTTTAATCAAAATGTAGTTGTTTTCGATTACGTAGTTGTTTTTGATAGTTTATTAGTTGATTTTCGACAATTTTATAGTTGATTTCGAGAATTTTATAGTTGATTGTAAATTTTTATAGTTGATTTGTAGTAGTTTCATTTTTGGTAAACTTGCTATTGAAAACAACTATTTTTAATAGTTGTTTTATAGTTTTTTCATAGTTGATTATGGCAAAAAAAAAAATAGTTGATTTCAATAAAACTAGTAGATTTAGTAATTTTGTATTTGATTATTGGAAAAGAGCTTAAAAAAGGTTTTGAAAATAAAATTATATATATATATATATATATATATATATATATATATATATATATATATATATATATATATATGTGTGTGTGTGTGTGTGTGTGTGTGTGTGTGTGTATATATATACGAGAAAACTAAAAATTACAAAACAAATAGTTAATAAAATAATAATTTATTATTCATTTTTTAATAAATGAATAAAAATGGAAATTAAAATTATATAAGAGAAATAATTAGAAAAAATAAAAAATCCATCATCGTATTAGTGGGAAATGTCTTAATGGGAAGTTAACAGTGAAGAGGGCATATTTGGAATAAAGAAATATTTGGATTTATCACTAATAATGAAAAAGTGGTTCGATCCACTCTTATTAAAAAAATACTAGAGGGGGTTCTCACTAATAGTCCCTTTAAAATAATTTCAGAAACTAAAACTTAGGTCAGTTAAGAACTCTAAGATTTAATTTGGGAATTTTTGGAAGTGGTTTGCTATTATTTTGAAATTAGGAAATTATGCATGCCATTTATTATGTTTTGTGCTTTAATGTCCACGTCTGTGAATAAATAATTATGAGTTATAAAACTTGGGATTGTGTACCTTAATTTACTGCATGGATGTATTAATTGCTGCTAGAATTTATTTGGAATGAAATTATTACCTAGAATTGGTAATAAGTTCATTAAATGAAAGATAAAGATGACCCTTGCTTTCCAAGCATGATTTGGGTATTAAATGGTGGTATATTAATGTGTATGCTGCATATATGTGTGTGTGCTGAATGTGTATATGTGTGTGTGCCGTGTGTGGCTGTGTTTGTTTATGTGTGAATGGGGGAATTTTTGCCTAAGTTATAAATATGTATTATGTGGTAAGTTGTGATATTTGTGTGGTTATATGGCACTTGATTGATATTTATGATGTTATATGTGGATTATATAGTTGTTGTAAGCATGATTTTGAAAAACATGCATTTCACGGTTTTTAAATTTGAAAGATTAATGGAATGCCGGATATCAAACAACTCGGATATAGAGGGCCGGTATCCAACTAGGATGAAATGTGTGGTTTGACTCCACTAGTGAAAACGGGCTCGTGACAAGTTTATTATTCAGGTTCAAAAATTAATATTTGGCGGATCCGATAAAACGAAAAATGTGTTTTTCACGATTTTCATAAAAAGAACATTTTAGTCATTTTGCATAAGTGGTTATGTGTAAATGATGTGTTGAATTATGTGATTAACCGTTTGCCTTATGGTGTTTGAAATGTGAGTAAGGATAACTATATAATATTATATATATTATATAACGTATTTTCAAAGTTCGATATTTAATCGAATTTGTTACTGAGCTTTATAACTCATATAGATGCCTTTTAATTGCAGGTAGTAATATTAGTTATCCTCCACCAGAATGGATCGAGTAGCGGATCGAGTTCTTAACCGGGATTTTTGGAAGTTGTACGAGGGCCTATGAACGATGCTAAAGTATTTTGGTTTTTTGCGATGTAATAGTAATCTTAAGTATTCCCTTTTCGAATCTTTCGAACTCAAATCCGGTATGGATTGTACTTGACTTTTATTATAAAATAGTCCGTTTAGTAAATTTGTTATTTCATGTCTTACTAGTAGTTTTCGAGATATTCACAAAAATACCTTTCAAAACTTTGATTTCTTTTCGAACCAAAAGTAAAATAGATAGTTTGATAGTGTAGCACTCGAACGAAAATCCTCCTCTCGAAACTTGTTATCAAATGAAACATTTAGTCGACTAAAATGCTCCTAAGAAAGTTTTTGAAAATCACAAAGGTTTTGAATATCCTAAGGAAGAGATTTTTAATAATTTTATTTTAGTCTCATTCCAAAGTTTTAAAAATTAAAAAGAGATCATTTTGCTTCCGCTATATAAACGAGTATTCCGATAAACCGGTTCGACTTATCGCCCGATAAGAAGATGGGTGCTACATACGATCTCCACGATCCGTACATCTGACTTGAGCGTCGGAGGGGTTTCCGCCGGATCAACCCCGGCTTAGTGTTAGAGTAGGTGACCAACAAGCCAACATGTGGTTGTGGTCTTTCCATTTATTCTTGTAATAAATAAACATTTTTCGTATTAATGATAAAAACACCTTGACATTCTATATCTTTGTCCCTTTGTCACAAACATAGATATAATGATAAAGACTTCTTGCCTACTCACGGGAGATAATAACACATCCCTCTTAGAAGCTCACACCATCTCCTTCACAATCAAAGTTGCTTGGCTAGACTTCGGTATTTGAAAGCTCTCCCCTTCGGTTGTTTTTCCTTTCTTCGGTGATAAGGTAAGAAATTTTGATTTCTTGCTGCAATTAAAGGGTGTCAATAGTATCAAAATGGTTTTCAAAATTTCTTATAAGATTTGGAGAGATTTCGAGAAAATTAGGGCTTTTCGGGGAAAAATGGAAAAGAAATGTTGAGTGTTGATTTCTTGTTCTTGCATGCATCATTTGTGTTGGTAGTGGGTAGATACAAGTTTTATTGGCCGAAAGCATTGTAAATTTCGGATTTCAAGGGGTTGCAAGAAAAATGAATTTTTGAACTTTTATGGCGTTGCATGTGTAGATCTAAAGATTTTTGGGTCAAATCCGTAATTTTTAAGAAGTCAGTCCTAAATGTGTTTTCAAATATTTTTTTCAGCATTTATTGAACAAAAAGTTCGGATTTAAAGAGGTTGTGCTATAAAGATTGATTTTTGAACTTCTAGTGGTCTTGCATGTGTAGATCTAGAGATTTTGGGGTAAAATATGTAATTTTCGAAATTTCTGCCTATAGTAACTTTTTAACTTTGTCTTCTGCATTTATTGAATTAACATCTCAGCTTGTTAGGGGTTTTTCATGAAAAAGTGGATGTTGAACTTTTAGTGTGGTTGCTTGCATGTGTAAATCTTGAAATTTGGGGTCAAAACTGTAATTTCTGAAAAATCTGTCATTTTCTAAATTTTGGAATCTGTTTTCCAGCAAGTATTAAATGGGGAAAAAGTTTTCTTTTCAAATGTATCAAAGTAATTAAGGTTATATTAGAGTTTTGGATTTTTAAAAGAAAAAGGGATTTTTCTAGTTTTTAATTCCAAGAAAATTTGAAACATAAAATAATTTCAGAACTAAAACTTAGATCAGTTAGGAGCTATAGGATTTAATTTGGGAGTTTTTGGAATTGGTTTGCTATTATTTCGAAACTAGAACATTATGCATGTCATTTATTATGTTTTGTGCTTTAATTTTCATGTCTTTGAATTAATAATCATGAGTGATGAAATTTGGGATTGTGTACCTTAATTTGCTGCATGGGTGTGTTTAATTACTTCTGGAATGAAATTATTTCCTTGAAGTTGTAATAAGTTCATTAAATGAAGGATGAAAATGGGTGCTTGCTTTACAAGCATGGTTTGAATATTGAATGGGTGTGTGTGTTGAATACTTGTGTGTGTGTATGCTGAATGTGTATGTGTGTGTGTGCGCCGTGTGTGGTTGTGTGTGTTTATGTGTGTGAATTTGGGGATTTTGCCCAAATTATAAATATTTGTGTGGTTTTGTGGCACTTGATTGATATTTGTAATGTTTATGTGCGTGTTATATAATTATGGTGAGCATGATTTTAAAAAAGATGCATTTCACGGTTTTTAAATTTGAAAGATTAATGGAATACCAGATAGTAAACAGCTGGGATATAGAAGGTCGGTATCCAACTAGAATGAAATGTTGTGGATTGATTCCACTTAGTGAAAACGGGCTCGTAACAGGTTTATTATTCAGGCACATAAATTAATCTTTCACATATCCGATAAAACGAAAAATGTGTTTTCACGTTTTTCACGAAAAGGGCATTTTAGTCATTTTGCAAGTACGTGTTTACGTGTGAATAATGTGTTTTCGTGAACTATGTGATTAACCATTTGGCTTGTGTTGTTTGGAATGTGAGTACGGTATATATATATATATATATAAACGTATTTTAAAGTTCGATATTTAATCGGATTTCTTACTGAGCTTTATAGCTCATATAGATGCCTTTTAATTGCAGGTAGTAGTATTAGTAACCCTCCACCGGAATGGATCGAATAGCGGATCGAGGTCTTGCCCGGGATTTTGGAAGTTGTACGAGGGCCTATGAACGATGCTAAACATTTTGGTTTATTTTGGTGATGTAATATTAAACCTACGTATTTCCTTTTTCGTATCTTTTGAACTTAAATCCGGTATGGATCGTACTTAACTTTTATTATCAAATAGTAAGTTTAGTAATTTTGCTATTTTCACGTCTCAACTAGTAGATTTCGAAATACTCACCAAAATACCTTTCAAAACTTTGATTTCCTTTCGAACCAAAAAGATAAGATAGGTAGTTTCATAGTGTAGCACTAGAACAAAAATCCTCCTCTCGAAACTTGTTTTCAAACGAAACATTTAGTCTACTTAAACACTCCTGGGCTAGTTTTCGAAAATCACAAAAGGTTTTAATTGTTCTAAAGAAGAGATTTTTAATAATTGCATTTCGGTCCCATTCCAAAGTTTTAAAAATTACAAAGAGATCATTTGCTTCCGCTATACTAATAGATAAAAAGTTTCAGAACTTAAAATAACAAACAATAAACAACAACTATTAAAATAAAAGTAAGACAGGAGTTTCAAATTAAAATAAGAGTCTACAAATAACTAAACAATAAACTACAGCTAATAAACTAATTAACGCAATAGTTTCAAAAATTAAAATAAAAGTCTACATCTTGATCACCTTCTTCTTCTTCTTCTTCTTCTCCTTCTCCTCCTCCTCCTCCTTCTTCTTCTTCTCCTCCTCCTCCTTCTTCTTCTTCTCATACTCATCATCATCCTCATACTCAGACTCATCATCATCCTCATACTCAGACTCATCATCATCCTCATACTCCTCCTCCTCCTCTGTCATCTGCTCCTCCTCCTCCTGTGTCGTCTCCTCATCCGCCGGCTTTGGGTCGGACCCGGTCGGAATCGGAGCCGAGGAAGCCGAAAGGGTGCGGCTCCTAGAAAGGCTCCCGCTGCTGCTACCTATAAAGCAAATAAAAATAAAGAATTTATATATATAATATTGTTTTTACTTTTTTTTTTTGGAAAAGCATTAATACCAGAAATGACGTTTTGGGCAAAGCTCGTAACCCAAAAAAGAATTAAATAAAATAAAAATAAATAACTTATTTATATTTATTTTTTACTTTTTCTTTTTTGGAAAAATAATTAATACCAAAAAGGGGTTTTTGGCAAAACTCGAAATCTGAAAAAGTTGTAAAATAAAATAAAAATAAAGAACTTATTTATATTAATTTCTTTTACTTTTTTTTGAAAACAATTAATACAAAAAAAAGAGGATATTTGGCAAAGCTCGAAACCCGAAAAAAATAAAACTAAAAATAAAGATATCATTAATTAATTAATTCATTAGCTTTTAACTTTTTTTTTTTAGAAAAAAATAATACCAAAAAGAGGTCATTATATTATAAAATAATTTACCAACTGATCTAAACGCTTTTGTCAAAGATCGAATTCCTAAATGCTTCGACATAGTGAAAAGAGAGAGAGAGAGAGAGAGAGAGAGAGAGAGAGAGAGAGAGAGAATAGTAAATAGTAAAAATGTAGTTTAATAAAATTGAAAATTCACACAAGTATGGAGTTTCACTTGTCATGCATAAATAGAAGTTTAAGTGTGTAACCCGCAAAAATAATATTGTTCTCAAGTTTTATTAGAATGAGAGAATCGGAGCGTTAAATTTATGTCATTAAAAATGATGACGATAATGTTATAATATATTCTAAAGTCTTATCAAATATTCAAAAAATTATACATTTCTTAACCCAGTTTTGAAATAGTGGAATAGTTGAGGTTATTTAGATGTCTTCTAATAAAATAATACTAAAATTGAAAATACATATATTAATTTCGGTTGAGTGTAACAAATATAAAATAAATAATTAGATTTTGCAATGCAATTTCCAAAAATATTCTACAACATTAATAAAAAAACTCTAATAAACATATTCTACTATGTGTTTAGAAGGCTACAATTAATATTTTCATGTTATGTACAAGTGTGGGCTTATGATAAAATGTATTAGATATATCAGTAAATATTCAATTAAAAAATAAGGATTATGATAAAATGTTATGTAGGTGTTTGATGCTTTTTCTTTTTCTTTTTTTTTTTCGTTTTATTATTTATTCAATTATAAAATAAGAATTATTTTTTTTGAATAGTTTTAAATATTTGTCTTAAATGTATTTTTTTTCAATTTGTTTCCGCCTTTCTCTTTCAAAATCAACTACAAAATTTATGAAATCAACAAATTTTTTTTTCCAATTTTTTATTCCATTTTTATTTTCCATAATCAACTATAAAATTATCGTAAACAACTACAAAATTGAGGACATAAGATTCATCAAATCAACTACAAATTATCTAAATCAACTATAAAATTGAGAAAATTACACAAAAAGAAAAAAAATAATAATTGCGAATAAATATGGTAGAAGACGAACAAGCGATTAAAAATTAAAATTGAAGATAAACCAAATGGCGTGAAATTGAATCGTTGATTATTCAATTTCTGCGAAGACCCGCCACCGGTGGTAGAAGCATGGCGGCACCGCTCTACGATTTCTTGGTCAAAATTGATTAAATTGGGGTTACAATTAAGAATTGAGTGTAAATGATTGGAGGTAACTTTTTGTTATATACATTACGTTTTCATTTACACATAAATTAATTTATTTGTATAAATATAGATGTCGTGAATTATGACTGTGTTACCGTAGCGTTTCTTTCTTTTATATATAAAATATTAAAAGGGATGGGTTTGTTGGCGAAAAAGGTGTAACCCCTGAACCTAGAATAATAAAATGGTTGGTCATGGATGATATGCATAATCGGACCGATCCAATGGGCCCACGATTTATTTATCCACTGGGTCACGAGCCCAATTTAAAAGACCACTACAATGAAAGTCCCAAACATCTTCAAAGGGGCTTGGGACCAACAAAGTAAATACAACCCAATCAAAGACATATAAATAAATGTTTTTACTAATTTGTTAAGGTACGTTCCAATTTACACAACAATTCTAGTGCTTATATTCTCTCTACGATGTAACACCCCACCTTTCCAAAACCAGAACCCGAAATCAATCTTCTTAACTCGAGAATCCCTAGGTGATATTATTACGTGAAATTAATTATGTGAATTACGTCTATGTAATTAATTTACGTAAATTAGTATTTTAGGATCATTTCTATTTCCGTAAGTTGAATTACTAATTAATAATAATATACATACATACATGTATAAATATACTACATGCATACATAATTACGTGCATGCACATACATAATCATTCTATACGTGTGTGCATATATATAATGATATGCCTAATTGGGCCAACCCAATGGGCCTACAATTTCCTTACATACTGGGCCACGAGCCCAATATCGAAGACCATTATCACCGAGGCCCAATCACCTTCAAGTAAGGTTTGGGCCCGACAATCTCAACTAAGCTATGAAATAAAGGTTTGAACTCATTCCTTAAGGTACGTCCTATTAACTGAGCAATACTAATATACGTATTCTCTGGACTATTTCTACTATCAGCACGTCTGACTTGAGCGTCGGAGGGGTTTCCGCCGGATCAACCCCCGGCGTAGTTCACGTGTGTTCATTTCGCAGGTACATCAGGATCATCAAGTTGTCAAGCTACTGATCTGCTTTGCTCTCCCAATTCATTTTCTACACTACCCCAGGTGATCTAAGTAATTAGCATCATCATTTTGGCGCCGTCTGTGGGAACGATGCAAACCAGATCACGTAGCCAACAAGATCCTCCTGAGGCGTCTGCTCGGAGAGAAAATGACACAGCTAACAACCTCCCGGTCTGTGGAGGCTCTGGCTTGCCACCTCCTCCACGTGCCGAGGAACCGCCTCGCGAGGTTCAGGTGATCCCCCATCGGGACCCACCACTCGCCAATCCGCCACTCCCTACTCCTCGAACGGTTCAAATAACCGAGGATGCGCTCCAACGCATGATAGTAGAAGCCTCAACTCGCGCCGCCACCGAGGCAGTGGCTCAATATA
Organism: Erythranthe guttata; assembly: GCF_000504015.1. The sequence continues at coordinate 353,352 of NW_012193677.1, read as the reverse complement.
TCGCCACGATGGGAGCAAACGCTCCCAATGCGGTACCAGCGCCAGCTCCACCTGTGGTGCAACCTATGGCACCACCGCCAGTCCAGAACCAAATAAGTGTCTCCTCCTCTACCTCGGACCTACGGTCCCGAATGCAACAATCTACTCATCGCCAAGATGCACGAACTGGGCGACAAGACCCACGTTCACCTTCAAGAGGCAACACCTCTCACCAACGAGCTCCTCCACACAATGGTGGAGAGGATGAAATTAACAGTCAGGTATCTCGCTCAAATCACCTTCACCACATAGGTAATCCCATTGGTGGAAGGGCAATACCTCCAATAAGGCACAATCCCTTCACTGTCGCAATAGTCAATGAGATACTACCCCAACGGGTAAAGGTCTCGAGTCTACCACAGTTCGATGGAACTGGTGACCCACATGAGCACCTTGAAAAATTCTACGCCATGGCAGATCTTTATGGTCCAACTGATGCTGCAATATGCAAGATGTTTCGCACAACGCTCTCCGAACGAGCATTGAGCTGGTTCAACTCCTTGCCCACTGGGTCAATTGAAGCTCTCTCCCAACTAACAGATCGCTTCACCCACCATTTCGCTATCAACAAAGAGTACGCAAAGACTCCCGCGTACCTCTTCACTATCACCCAGAGAGAGGGCGAGACCCTCCGCAACTACATTCAACGATTTGTAGAAGCATCTCACAAAGTTCCTAACGTGGGAGGAAGCATGCTCACTAGAATCATTCAACAAAACTTGAAGGAAGGTAGATTCAAGGAATCTATTGCAGGAAGACCTCCAACCACTCTGGAAGAGTTACTAAGTAGCGCTGAGAAACACGTGCGCATCGAAGAGGCTTCGGCCCTCCCTCCTCCCAAGAGGCACGCAATACATAAAACCCTAGGCCCAGCCTTCCACGTATCAACCCACCCGTTACAACTTCGGCCCCCTTCTCTCTTCATCTCTCTCTAACTCTCTCTATCGACAAACCCTCCGCAGCCAGATCTGCTCCCCCACCGCCTGCGCCGCTCGCCACTGATGCCCATCGCCGGTGTGTGTTTTGACGCGGATCCCTTCACCAACTTTGAATTGGATATCTCTTACACCACTGCTTCTCCACCTGGTGTTCCTCAACAGGTGAATTATTCCTTCATTTTTTCAATTTTTCAATTTTCATCAGTTCACTGTGTGTTTGTGTGTGTGTTTTTTGTTTTTGTTTTTGTTTTGGTTATTGGTGAAGTTAGATTTATCGAACTTGATTCTGTTTTTGATTTGTGCGGATTTATAACTTCTCAAATTTGTAAATTTATTTTTGATTATGGATAAACTATAGCTGTAAATTATATGTAGATTTTATTCTATTCCTTTTCGGTTTCGATTTCGATTACGATTTACATTAATTATACAGTTCTTATATCTGGTGTTATTCCAAACTAGTATTTTTCTATGTTCCTTGTTATTTGATAATTCATTTTTATTTATTTATTTAATATTTGCATCAAATTATAATTATACAATTCACTTCCTTTTGTAGGTAATAGCAGTTAATGGGAAATTTCCATTGGCATTATGCGATAATTGATGAAGCACAGAGACTTAAAAACCCCTCCAGTGTATGTTTACTGATCATACATTTATCTAATTCTAGAATCTGTTTGATGGTCTTATCTTAGTTGTCAATCCTCACACACATTAGAAAGTTGGTAGACATTTTGAACTGTGTAAGTCTTTTGCACAATGGTCATTGGTTAACTGCCATCTCACTATACCTATCTCTCACACCGTATTAATCTTGATGTATATTAACTGGAATTAAATTATTTTTCGTTTCTTGTGGGGTTTCTGTCTATTAGGAATTTAGGATACATTAAGTAGGCAATCATGTTTCCTCTCTAACAGATGCATGATTATATGATCATACAGTTCTAATCTGAAGGCGAACATATGATATAGATTCACTTGTGAACTTTTTTGCTGGTGTAGAGGAATTTTATATATATACATATATATAGTCACATGTGGTCATGTACACGTAGTCATATATAGTCACATGTAGTAACAAGAATGAACACAACTACATGTGACTATAGTTGACTACATATAGTCATATATAGTCATATGTAGTAACAAGAAGACATAACTACATGTGACTATAGTTCACCAAAGTAAATTTATCAATAAAGTGTTTTTCATTGTTTTTTTGTATTTTTCATGTAATGTAATTCGAATTTTGCAGGTATTTTTTGAGTTCACCAAAGTATTTTTTGTACAACCATCATCGAATTTTGCAGTTATTTTTTGAGTTTTGGTTTTAATTTTTTTTCTCTCTTTTTTTTTTGTGAAGCTGTGAGTTTAATTTTAGGAGTCGACTTGTACATAAAACACGATTGTTGTGGCAAGAAATATAATAAAAAAAACTCGAAACTTGTTCCTGGTGGTGGTGCGACAAAACTGACTGTTCATCCATTGAAGGCATAGAAAAGGTAATGAATTTTAATGTGCTTCTTAATATATTGAATCCCTGTTTATTGGTCCTCAAATGATTTGTTTACTTTTTTTTATACTTGGGAGTATATGTAGATTCGTGATGAGAATATTTTGTTGGTAATATGATATTGATATTTTATTTATCGAGAATGAAATAGGTGACTACTTTACGTGTGTTTCAACTATTATTTTATCTATGGTGTTCCACTTCAACTTGCTTTGATCTTTGACCTTTGATTATACGAAGAATAATGACTAGCATACTCTGTTGTAATTTGATTTTGATAATATAAGTCGTGTCGTATCGCCTGGAGAACAAAGTCAGGTACTTGAAGGGACAAATAAAGTCACAGACATGTATATAGTCACATATGGTCATATACATGTAGTCATATATAGTCATGTGTAGTAACATACAGTAATATATGGTGTAGTTACATATAGTAATATATAGTCACGTGTAGTAACATACAGTAATATATGGTGTAGTCACATGTAGTAATATATAGTTATATATAAACTATGTAGTCATGTAGTCATGTATGAGTTATGTGGGGAGTATCTATGTATACCAGTAGGTGATAGTGCGTGTGTGCACATTTAAATTTGAAGCAAAATTTGTTGTTTGTTTAACTCTTTTTTTTTTCACAGGTCTTGGTGTTTGAACTACTATGTAGTAAGTTTTTGCGGAGTGGATTGTGTTCGTTGTTCAAAACAAGCGGTTCTCGTATTGACAAGTGTGATTTGAGTCAAATTTAGTCGTATAGATAACTGTAGTCATGTATTAGTTCCATGTAGTTATATATATTTATATACAAACTATGTGGTTTTTCTGATGTATAGTGATCTTGATGATTGTGTTTTGTTTTTCACTTTTTTGTTAGGCATTAAATTATTTATAATATCAAGAATCAAATTTTGAATTTTTTTATTGGTATAGATGATTTTTTATATATATAATCAACGGTTTTTATAATATCATAGCTTTGGGGTAAAAAAACAGTACATGGCTATATATAACTATACATGTGTGGTATACGATAGTCATGTGTAGTCAATTTCAGTACAGTAAATTAAAAATTAAAAAAAAATATATTAAAAACTAAAAAAAAAATTAAAAAATTAAAAAAATTAAAAAAAATAAAAAAAAAATTTAAAAAACAAAATTAAAAAAATTTAAAGATTAAAAATTAAAAATAATTAAAAAATTAAAAATTAAAAAAAAATTAAAAAAAAAATACAAAAAGAGGGTACGTATACAAAAATAATAATAAAATAAAAATTTATAATTTTTTATTAAAAAATCTGAAAAAATGATAAATGCAGGTCTAATAATGTGGAGTGCAGTTAACTATAATGCTGAATGCAGTTGGAAAAGCTGAATGCAGTTGGTTAAAATTTACAAATAAGGGCACTATACTACTTTTGCCTCTCCAGGGGTGTATCTCAAAGAAAGAATTTTAGGGGTGGACTTATCCCTATATATTTTCCATTCTAGGGGTGTATATCAAATGACCCCAATAATAAAATATAACAATTGTGTAAAGTATAAACAAATTAGTAATTTTAACAAATTAACGCTGGTATAAATTTTATAATTGCATACTACTAGTAATGTACACTCACTCACACATGTAAAACATGCATCTTTATTTCTCTCCACCTGTTCTATGATCCTGAGCAGCGCATGCATGCAATCCATCAAACTCTCTCTCTCACACACACTCACGTCGTGTGTGTGTGAGAGAGAGACGCAAGTTACTCACAGTACACACTTTCCCTGCAAAAATAATTTAGATGCGCACATATATACATACATTATACATACCGTATATATATATGTAATATATATACATACAACTAATTAATTACAAGCCATGCATGCAGCAGCATATAAAGATATATATATGATCAAACCACCATACATGAAATCCAAAAGCTTCATCGCCTTCTTCATCCTCTCCACAACACTCCTCTTCCTCTACATCTCCCACAAAACACCGCTCCCAACCACCACCGCCGCCGCCGCCATCCCGGATCTGAAGATCCGACCCGGATACACCACCTACGAGTCCTACATCCACCACCAGCTCAACAAAACCCTCAACCCGAAGCTCCGAGAAATATGGAAAACCCGAGACTGGGACCGGAAAATCCGGGTCTTCGCCGGGTTCTTCGGCGATCTCAAGCAGAAGAACCTTCTCTCCAACTCCTCCAAAGCTCTGAGCGTCGGGGCGAGAATGGGGCAGGAAGTGGAGGCTCTGAAACGGGTCGGAGTGTCCGACTCGATCGGGTTGGATCTGGTGCCATCTTCGCCGTTGGTTGTGAGGGGGGACTTCCATCACCAGCCGTTCGATGACGGGAGTTTCGACTTCGAGTTCTCGAACGTGTTCGACCACGCGCTGTACCCGGAGAAGTTTGTTGGGGAGATCGAACGGACGCTGAGGCCTGGTGGGGTGTGTGTGTTACACGTGGCGCTGAAGAGACGGTCGGATAAGTACTCGGCTAATGACTTGTTCAGCGTTGAGCCGCTTAAGAAGCTGTTTAAGAGATCCGAGCTGGTTCACGTTCGGCCCGTTGATGGGTTCGGGTTGGATACTGAGGTTGTTTTTCGGAGAAAACCGGTCACACGTGCGCTATGAACAATATTTGTTAATTCTTCACCTTTACTTTATTTAATTTTTTTTACTGATTTTTTTTTTTAAATACTTGATTTTATTTGCCTTCAATTCTTTTGTCCAATGCCAAATCTATATGAGAACTGCAGTCCAAGATCAAATTAAATGTTCTTTTTCCCCATTATATATATATATATATTCATGTTTTTTTCACTAACTAGACAACACATTCTTCTACAATATTTTGTGATTTAATTTAATTTATTTTTAAATATTCAGTATTATCGAATAATATTTCCAACAAATACACAAACCGTGCGTCGCACGGATAATTTTTGTTTTTTGTCCAAAAAAAAATAAAAAATCGACACACAGCTTGTGTATTTCTAGGGAATATTATTCGATAATGCCGTATATTAACATGGATTGATTTAGCATTCAAACTAAGATATATGCAAAGCATAGCAAACATCACTAAAAAAAAAGCGCTTTCCCTTTTACGCCCTCTCAAAACGGCACAAAATCGATAATCGTTCCACAAAATGAGGAAAAAACAAACAGACAAGCTTTCTCGTTTTCGAACCAGGAATAGACTCGCATTGCATCAACCTCTAAGGAACAAGACAAAAAATATGAAAGATAAGATTACATTTGTGGACACAGGAGGTTCTCGAATTTAACTCACAACTTAGCTTAAAAAAAAAAGGGGGTTACGTGGGGCAAGACAAAATGACCTCTGAGGAGTTATCAGGAACAAATTCGAGCTCGACTTATTTTGAGAGACCTATATCTGCTGCTTTACCTTCTTCTTGAACCTCTTCGAGATTCTCAGAATCATCATATCCATTGTCATAGGCATTGAGCTTTGCCTTTTTGAACCGCTTAGAGCTTCTCAATATCAAATCCATTGTCATATTCTTCGAGGCAGAGATGCTGTTGCAATAAGAATTTCATAAGTATAAGTTTCATTACCGGAAAAAAAAAAATCATGAATGTTAGTAAATACAATCTTAGTTCTCGTTTGTTTCCCCAGATAAGATTCATTGTAAGATTTGAGCTCTAACACATGTATTCATTCTCCCAATAAGCCAAGAAAACAGCTCAATTTTCCATAGTTCCGGATTGGCCCGGAAAGTTATTTCAGTAACCAAACTTCAAATAACACCTAATAATTTGCAAATAGTTTCGTGATTTTCATAAAGTGATGTCACAAGAGAAATGTCCACAAGACTCAAAAAAGATTTAGCGTTGGACAGAAACGAGTAGTAAAGGCTGGAAATATATGATCAACTTACTCCACTTCTGAAATGCTTTTTCGACCAGTAGATCTCCCTTCAACATCATTTGATCCTGTGATCAATATAAATATACTTATATTAATTGCGGAGGCCAAGAAAAAAAACAACACAAAAAACAAAAAACAAGACGTCATTAGCAATTATGTAAATATATAGAAGTGACGCAAGCACCCCATTACACAGCTATGACACCTAGTTACATTCACAAAAACGAACCAATTATTTGCATCAGCTGAGATATCAAGATACTAATTTATTAGCATAATATGTAAGTGAAGCGCTCACTTCTAGCAAATACAAATAATCTTAATGCTGATGAAAAAATGCGAAGTATGAACACGGGATAAATTCTTGAAACTTGAAAGCGAAGGAATATCATGCAGTAGTGAAATCATGAAAAAGTTTCCCCAACATATATATAAAGAGACACGCACACACACACACACGTATATTAGTTAGAAATTCACCTTTCTCTATCGCGTTGTCTGACTCGGATGAGCTGTCTGGTGGACTGGCAATGCTACCTTTCAAATGCACATTTCCATTATCATCAGCAGAACTTTCACCACTATTATCCTGAAAAATTGCTCCTGGTATGGTTAACATACTCTTTTTCTTCGAAGTCTTCATCACCAATTTATCAGTTACATTCAGACTCGAATGTAATCTCTTATTTCCTCTCCTTTCGTGAAATGTCTCGGTCTTTTTCGAGCTTGATTTATCCAAAGATGGGTTCTTTTCGTTCACCCTACTTTTAGAAGATCTTTTGGAGGGTTTAGAGATTACTTCATCAAAAGCACAATTCTGTGCGGAGTCTCCCTGCCTACTCCCACTATCCTTTGTTACACGAGTTTTTTTCTCACTTCTCTTACTCTTAGTTTTCTTGATTGAGTTATGTAAGTCAGTTGAGACGCCAACAGAAGGTAAAACGTCATCTCTAACGTTTTTCGAAGTTCTCATTTCTTCAGTTTTATCGCCAGAATCAGTTATCTCTTTGTTTTGGCCAGGCAAAAAGTATTCCTTGAAGTTAATGCCTACACCTCCATTTTCGGAAGTTTTAGCTGGATCATCAGTAATCACAGGAGCCGTATGTATCTCCTCAAGCTTCTCTTCACCTTTACTGGATAGAACTTGCAAGGAGGCTTCATGACCTCTCTTCTGTTCGGAATTTACAAAACCATTTAAATTTTCCTCTGTTGTTAATGCTTCAATATCAACCTTTTGATCCTTGGATGGCAAATTCTCTTGGACATCTGATTCAGCGTGTTTTCTCTTCTTTCTTCGTTTGGATTTTTCAATCTTACCCTCTGAAGTCTTGATATCCTTCTCCACATCAGTGAACTCTACTACAGCAGGCAAATGTGCGTGAGCAGCAGAAAGTTGGGTCTTCTCCTCTACCGTTTTGTTCCCAGTGTCCACACCGTCCAAAGCTTGCTTAGTTTGAGTCAATATAGAAAACTCTGCCTCTTTTTTATCAGTATCTTTGACTTCCTCATTAGGATCTTGAGTGGAACTATCCAACAATGCTATGTTGACATCCATTTCTTTATGGTACAATATGCTTTCTTCCTTGTGAGTTTCTTCTGGGATAGGATCAGTTGGAGCACAAAGCAACTCCGACGAGCCAATGCCACCATTATCAGTTTGTTCAATGCCTGACTTTTCTATGTTACTGGTGGCAGATTTCTTTTCCTTCTTTCCCTTCCTTTTCGACTTCTTCCTACCGCCACTAGAGATTTCAGGTTTGGCCATTTTCTGGGCTTTCTTTTTCTTCTTCTTACTTTCATCAGAACTGACATGTCCCATTGCACCACTAGAATCCGGTTCCACAATGACATTTGCATGGCAAACATGTGACGACAAACTTGCTTCATTTGGCATTAAATCTGGATCAGCATGGTCTGAATCTTTGCTGTTCAACAGCGTTGAAATTTCACGATCACAATTTAGAGACAATCCCTTTTCTACTTCCATTTTATCAACTTCGTGATTTTCAGTACATGGATTAATGCTATCATCTTTTGCTGTCTGCTCCATATCTGTGGTATCCTGGATTTGCTGGGCTTCCATTTTATTCGCCTGACTTCCATCAGAAATAACATCATCTTCCATTGCACCACTAGAATCTGGAACTCTAACAGAGACACCCCCTGAATGTTCGATAATAACATCTTGGCCAAGTTCATACTCCAGTTTGCTGGCCATCAAATCTTCAGGAACTGTACCCTCTAACAAAGTGTTTTCTTTCCTTGTGTCAGAATCTAGAATATTCTGAGATTCCATAGTGCTCCCTAACTTACCCTCTTCTGCTGTATCAGGTGCAGATTTACCCTCCAACCCAACCCCGCTCTCAATATCACATTGATCATTCCTCGAACCTGAAACCTCATCGGTTGCATTAGACGTATTAGGTTTTTCATTTTGCTGGTATAGTACAATATCTCCAGTAGCTTCTTTTACTGCATCAACCGTTGAATTTCCACTGCCCACAGTCTCGGTTAGTGATATATCATTACCGGATAAATGAGACAAGGCGAACGTATCTTTCAAACTAGGATCACAACATACATCTTCTGTGTGGCTTATTTTCCGCTTCTTCTTTGCACGAGACTCACCAGTTCCGATACAATCTTCCTCTGAATAACTGTTGCTCGGAATTTCAATTGCCTTTTCCAAAGATTTATCGACCTCACATGCAGGAATCATTTCTGAAGCTAAATTCTTTTCACTAACACCATCTGGCAAGGGCATTGGAAGGGCTTGCAACACATTTACAACAGGCAACAAATCTCTGCAATTATTATCATCAATATTCTTTGCGTCCATCTTAACACCGTAGCTTGGATCAAGCTGTAAGGAATTTTGATTTAACTGACGCGCGGGAGTGGCGGAAGCATCAGCTGAAAGAAACCAACTACTGTTTCCCGCTTGAAGGGCACTCCTAACAAGCATAGTTTCAGGCAGGTGGTAAAAGACCGCTCTACGTTTTACCTACCCAAGTGACAAACAAACTCAGCATAAGACACTAAACTCTACTTCTACTTATAATACACTTCTAAAAGAACATACGTATGTACCTTTAAAGAATGGATATGTATCTCCCCGATTTCCGGGAAGCACCGCATATGTTCCAACGCTGTCTTCCCTGCACGCACAAAATATATAAAAGAAAACTTTGAGTATGAAAGGGGGAAAAAAAAAAGGCTGATCTACCATCAGTTTATTAAAGTTTAGGGCATAAACATTTCGTCGAAAACTTTATCTAGACATGTTTGCAATTCAATCAGACCATTCAATCATCATTTTCGAACCATAAGTGTAAAGTGTTGTTTTTCTTCTTACGACCAAGTGTGACTGACTGACTGACTGACTTCTCAAAATTACGACCAACATTGACATATGTATTTTTGCTTTTTAACCCCAAAAGAAAAATCAACCCAATTTCTTATTTTTTCTTAATCTAATCTCATGTTTCCAACTTCCGTCCCGTTCCGACCCGACCCTTCACTTTACGGTGGCAACAATTTTTACACACACATTTACAGACATGCATGTACAGAGGAGGTTATATTTAACGGGAATATAAAATTTCAAAAAGGTCTCCCACTCTACAAAAGCACCTGAAAAAACCTCCAGTAACCGTACCCACCACTAATTGCGGAGTTAAAAAAGAAAAAAGAAAAAAAGCCCTCTCTTTCCCCTTTCACACACCCAGACACAGAAATTCATTCTTTCTGTGTGAATATGATATTATTATTATTATTATTCGAAAGTCAATTCTCGAAGCTCCCTCTACGCGTAAATATGATATTATTATTATTATTACTTTTCTTTTCAAATAAGCAACAGCATTCCATGGCAGCATACAAAATTTCACATAACTTACAATTTCAAAGGATCAACATTTTGCACTAATGTGCATATATATACACATGTATATATCTGGAGACCACCATTTCAATCACATAAATGCAGAAAAATATATACATAGGAATAAAATAGCGAATAAGAGAATGCATACTTTTGAAATCGGATACTGTATCGGAGTTGGATACGGTGACGGCGAGGTGGGTATCGAGGCTGGTGTCGACAAACACCGTCCGATTATCCGCCGTTTCTGTATTGGCGCCATTGAAATCCGGCTCGCGACGTCGTTTCACCATTGATGATCAATCTGTCAGAGGATTGAGCTTCCGCAGAAGCTGCGCTCGTCGAGGGTTTTGGGGGTTCTACGAATATACTATGAAAAGAGTTGAATGGATCCAGATAGATAAACGGGCTTGGGTTTGGGTAACTGGGCTGGGTTTTAAATAAATGTTCAGAAAATATTGTTGCAAATTTATGGGCTTAGTTGTACTCTGCACCCTTGAAATATAGGTTTTTTGCATTTTACACCCTAAAAAGTAATTTATAGCATTTTGTACCCTAGAAACACGGTGAATAATGCTTCATGCACTCCGTGTGAATTTTTAAAGGTAATTTAATATTTTAGGTGGTATTTTTTATGATATCAAATGTCAAATATTTTCTTTTATTCATCAATCATTTCGAAATTGCAAAGTGTAAAAATAAAAATACATCTCATCAACATATTAATTTATTTTTTCACAATAAAATGTTTTACGAAAAAAATATAGTTTTCTCAGCACATGGTACATTGTGAATGATTTATTGTGTTTCGATGGTTCAAAATGCTATTAAGTTTGTTCAAGGGTGCAAAGTGCAAAAATACCACATTTTAAGGGTACAAAATGGGATTAACCCAAAATTATGTGTTTATTGTAAGAATATTGTGGTCTATATATATTACGTATATAATATTATATATTATATTAAGTTATTTAATGGATAAATTATTTATAATTTTATTGGCTATTTTATTGTGGTAATTAAAAGAGTTATAACTATTGAATAAAAGGACATGTCTCTAGAGTTATTTTGAAGGGTTGTAACTTTATTGAAATGTTAATTAAAGAGTTGTGACTCTATCGTAAGAGTTGTTTCCTTGATGCATGCATGTGCACCTCTTTCTGATTGTCTAAGTCTTGGTCCTTTTGCAGCAAGCCGCCCTCGTGCTTAATGCTTCGTGATGTTTCCGCTACACGTTAGACCTGAAAAAAGACGAAGAACAAGAAAAGAGAAGACGGATGATCAGAGCACATGCTCAGGTCATAAGGGTAATATTAAAACACATTAGTCTTCATTCCGTACTTTTATTAATTCGATTCTTGATATTCTGGTGTCGGTGGTTGTAGGCTGCACTGCTCTTTAAGTTGGCTAGACAACGAGCAATAGGTATTTTTCGAGCGTTGCTTCTTTTTAAGCGGGTTTTCCTATTTCCATCTCTGCTACAAACCTGATTTGATTTTCGTCAAATCAGTATTAGGCACGACAGTAGCTCCACCATCTCCTAACGGTGATTATGAAATCGGACTCGAGCAACTTGCTTCGATGAACATGGATCATAATATTACAGCACTGCAACAATATGGAGGGGTAACACTTCCTTTTTCCCTTCACCATCTCTCTAGGAAGTTTGCTAACATATGCTATATGCATAAATATTAATCTCGACCGTCATTTTATTCAGGTTAAAGGGTTGGCAGATATGATAAAAACAGACGTCGAAACAGGGATATACGGTGACGAAAATGAGTTATCACGAAGAAAGAATGCTTTCGGCTCAAACACGTATCCCGTGAAAAAAGGAAGGGGTTTCTTGGTAAGACTTGTCTAGAGTGTTATATTTGTTTGATAGGATGTTCTTACTTATACATTTCCACCATTTACTTATTCGACGTTTGTTTTTGCGCAGAGATTCCTATGGGAGGCTTGGCAGGATCTAACTCTCATTATTTTAATAATAGCCGCCGTGGCCTCTTTGGCTCTCGGAATAAAAACTGAGGTTGGCTTGAAATAAAACAATACCATATTATTAAAAGAATTTATATAATTTCCTTCATATATAAATTTAAGAATTGCTCGTGTTTTCCAGGGCCTGGAGGAAGGATGGTACGACGGAGGAAGCATCACCTTTGTTGTTCTTCTGGTTATTTTTGTTACAGGTTATAAAATTCAGATTGGTTATTTATAACCTTAGGAGAGAAGTAATATAATTTTCACTTTTTATCATTGCATCTGTTGTTCAGCAACTAGTGATTATCGGCAGTCCCTCCAGTTTCAAAATTTAAACGAAGAAAAACGGAACATCAAATTGGAGGTAATATTCCAGTCACGAACTTATTCAAGCTTTTTACCTTCTTGTTATTGTTCTCTTTAGAGTACTCTCATGGACAAACATATGTACAGATGATCAGAGGTGGCAGAAGAAACAAGGTTTCGCTATACGAGATTGTGGTTGGAGATGTCATACCTCTCCAGATTGGTGATCAGGTGATAACAGATCCGATTTTACTCGATATACTTTCTTGGACCACGCATCATTGTCTAAAAGAGTCTCCTAATGTATTTTACACAGGTTCCTGCCGATGGAATCTTGATAAGCGGACATTCTCTCGCCATTGACGCATCCAACATGACTGGAGAAAGCAAGATTGTGAGCTGCTTAGACTTTATTTTGAAGGTTCTATAATATTAGATAATTATATTTTTATTTCTCACACACAATGCCATTATTGCAGGTCCACAAATCTCCATTTTTTATGTCTGGTTGCAAAGTAGCAGCTGGTGCCGGAACAATGATGGTAAGATATAAAACTTTCCCACCTCCAGTAAACGAATTTTCGACCACGCTTAATTTCTGTTCCAATTTCAGATGTTGAATTATTATAACAAGTTCAAATTTCTGTTTCAGGTAACTGGTGTCGGAATCAACACCGAATGGGGATTGTTGATGGCCAGTATTTCAGAAGATACCGGTGAAGAAACTCCTTTGCAGGTACTTATTGGATATAACGGTTCATCTTTTCATTGTTTACTTACTACATGAAAATAAATAAAACCAATTATGGATCCTGTTGATACATTACAGGTGCGCCTGAATGGTGTTGCAACGTTTATAGGCATCGTTGGGCTCACCGTGGCTCTCTTCGTGCTGATTATTCTCTTAATCAGGTAATTTGGGCAGTGTTTCGTGTTATCTTATTCTACGACCACTTTCTGAGTATCAGTAACATTGACAAATTAATTACCTCAGATTTTTCACGGGGACGTAAAAAAATCCCGATGGATCTGTTCAGTTCGTCCATGGAGAGACCAGTGTTGGCGAAATAGTTGATGGGGTTATACACATATCATAACTGCTGCTGTAAGTTTCTACATTTTGATACGTAATTGCGAATACGTTAGATAACCTTCCTTTTTCTGTTCATTGACTGAAGTCCTTCGTTTAGGTCACGATAGTGGTGGTTGCAGTCCCGGAAGGGCTCCCGTTGGCTGTAACCTTGTCTTGAGTATCATAACTTGTCTTTTGTGTACATCGATTGTTGCCGTTTTGTCCTTATTTTGATTTCGATTTATCTTGAATTTATAACAGCCTAGCATACTCCATGAAAAAGATGATGGCTGACAAGGCCTTGGTATGTCGACTTTACTTCATCTTTCCCAGAATATTTAGTTTATTCAATTGTATTACAGCTTTATTATTAACTCAACATATCTTTCAGGTGCCTAGACTTTCCGCCTGTGAAACCATGGGATCTGCAACAACCATTTGCAGTGACAAGACTGCAACATTGACACTAAATCAGGTTATTTTACTTTCTCTGTCCTTTTTTTTTTTTCCGACTTTGGTGTAACTAACTTTGACAAACCACGTAAGACAGATGACTGTAGTTGAGGCTTATGTTGGGAAACAGAAGATGGATCCTCCTGAAGACGGTGCTCAGTTGCATGCAACAATTTCCTCTCTTCTAGACGAGGGACTTGCACAGAACACTTCCGGCAGTGTTTTTCTATCTAATGTATTCTTTTCATCAGTACGTGAGCATGGATTTTTCAAGTCTTTTCGTAAATAAATGTCTGTGCTTCGGAAGGGAGTGTGATCATTAACCGAGTTTTTATCTCTTGTAGTGTTTAGGAGGGTGCAATGGAGGTTTCGGGATCTCCAACCGAAAAAGCTGTCCTTCAATGGGGTGTTAAGGTACTTTTAAGTCGTACGATAGTGTATCTATATTTCCAACTTTTAACATAACGAAATCAGAATCCGTAGTTCTCCATGTCTCTCCTTTCAATTCCATTAAGAAGCGAGGGGGTGTTGCAGTAAGAGGAAAGGTAACGATTCATTTATTCGATGCTTTTATGCTCATGTTTATAGTGGTTCTTCTTCTTTGTAGGTGAAGTAAAAATAGGTGTTTCAGTTTTGCACAAAAATAAACACATAGGTGCCTCGAGCAAATTATTCCTGCATTAAGAGAAGATTTAATTGTTTACTGATCTCGTTATAGATCTGATTTTGGGGAATAGAATATTTTCGATGCCCTTTTTGTTCGACAGGAGAGAGAGCTACTAAACTATTTCCGATGCACTGTCGTTCTAACTTCCGTTAAAGGCTACCGGAATAAAGGCATGCGGTACGAAATAAGCGATGGCTGCAGTGTGTAACTGCCTCGGCCCAAGACCTGTTTGAAGGTAATTTTTGTGCTTCTCGTATTTTATTCGATGTTAGGAACAGTAAAAGTAAATTATGCCATTTTACCTGTCTATGGCTCTGATAGGAAAAATGAACTTCAAGGGCAAGCTGAGGGAGCTCCCGGTAATGGTTATGTCGCCGGAGAACGTTTTGCTCGCACTGATAGGTATTAGCCTATATCTAGATTTTATTATTACTATTATTATTATGAAATTTATATTCCTGTTTTCAGTATCTAGATTCTTGTATAATGGGAGATGGTTAGTCTAATGACAATGCGGATGAAGGTTTTACAAATGGTTTAGAGGTATAAATAAATTTCAAGTAGCAGTTATATGTTCCTTGAATTTCTCATTATGTTGAGTTTGCGATTTTCTTTATTTATTCTTTTGGTGCTGGGAAATTATATGACATTGGATTATGATTTATGATTCAAATCTTGCGATTCAATTCATTCATACCTGACTCGATTCAAATGTCAAAATAAATTTTTAAATATAATCAAATCGATCAAATTTTACGGTTTACGATTACCAATTTGGTTTTGGGAGAAAATGAATGAATTTACGAAAAATTTAATTTATTATATTATTTATATCATAAACTTGGGATGATTACATATTTGGTCCCTATATTACATCAATTTTTTTGAAATTTTGGTCCATAAATAAGAAATGCAACCCAAGTGGGGGTCAATTTAAAATTTTTGGAAATCCACTCCCCTGACTGAAACAGTTTTCCTTTTCCTTTTGGTCCTTAAACCATAAATGCACCACTCAATTTGAAATTTATGGAAATCTAACTGCCTGGCTGAAATGTTTTTGAAAATTACAGATTCATCCCTATACTGACTCCCATCTTCCCAGCTGCTCCACCTAAATTGCAAATTTAACCCCAAAGTGCATCTCTCTTGCAATATCAGAAATATCCGCCACCAACGCAGTATGCTTCTATTCCTCCTCAGCTATAATCGCGCGTGACTCATTTACGAAAATTCCCAATACCGAGTTTAAAATCTTATGATTTACGATTCAAATCTTACTATTCAAACAGTTCATACCTAAGTCGATTCAAAAGTTAAAATAAATCTTAAATATCAACAAAACAATCAAATTTTACAATTTACGATTTAGGAAAACTATAATTTATTATATTATTTATAATAAATTTGTGAAAATTACAATTTTTGTCCCTATATTATATACAGTTTTTTATTTTGATCCTTAAACCGGAAATGCCCCCAAGTTGAGGTCAATTAGTAATTTCTGAAAATCCACCTCTCTGAAATAGCTTTGAAAATTGCAGAATCACCCCTATACTTACTCCATCTTCCTAGCCGCTCCACCCAAATTGCAAATTTGCCCCAAAGTGGATCTCTCTTTCAACATCCAAAATGTCCGCCACATTTATGAAAGTTCGCATTTCCGAGCATAAAATCTTATGATTTACGATTCAATTCATCTATATCTATGTCGATTCAAATGTTAAAATAAATCTCAAATATCAACAAATCGATCAAATTTTACGAATTTTGGTCCCTATACAATATACCTTTTTATTTTTATTTTTTGGTCCTTAAACCAGAAATGCACCACAAGTGGGGGTGAATTTGTAATTTCTGGAAATCCACCTCCCTGGGTGAATTTTTTTTGAAAATTGCAGAATCACCCCTATACTTATTCCATATTCCCAGCCGTTCCACCCAAATTGCAAATTTAACCCCAAAGTGGATCTCTCTTGCAATATCCGAATTATCCGCCACCAATGCATTATGCTTTTACTACTCCTCAGCTATAAACATGTGTGACTCATTTACGAAAATTCGCAATACCAAGTATAAAATCTTATGATTCACGATTCAAATCTTACAATTTAATTCGTTCATACCTAAGTCAATTCAAAAGTAAAAATAAATCTAAATATCAACAAAACGATCAAATTTTACGATTTAAGAAAACTATAATTTATTATATTATTTATAATAAACTTGCGATAGTTACAGCTTCTGTCCCTATATTATATACATTTTTTAATATTGGTCCTTAAATCGGAAATGCGAGTTCAATTTTTAATTTCCGCAAACCCACCTCCCTAGCTGAAAAAGTTCTGAAAATTGCAGAATCACCCCTATACTTGCTCCATCTTCTTAGCCGCTCCACCCAAATTGCAAATTTGATCCCAAAGTGGATCTCTCTTTCACTATCCAAAATATCCGCCACATTTACGAAAATTCGCAATACCTAGCACAAAATCTTATGACTTACGATTCAAATCTTACGATTCAATTCAGTCATATCTATGTCGATTGAAATGTTAAAATAAATCTTCAATATCAATTAATCGGTCAAATTTACGATTTTTGGTCCCTATATTATTATACCTTTTTTTTTTTCTAATTTTGTTCCTTAAACCAGAAATGCACCCTAGTGGGGGTCAGTTTGTAATTTCTGAAAATCCACCTCGCTGATTTAAACAGTTTTGAAAATTGCCGAATCACCCGTATACTTGCTCCATCTTCCCACCAGCTCCACCCAAATTGCAAATTTAACCCCAAAATGGATCTCTCTTGCAATATCCAAAATATCCGTCACCAAAGCTGTATACTTTTACTACTCCTCACCTATAAACGCGTGCGACTCATTTACGAAAATTCGCAATACCGAGTATAAAATCTTATGATTTACGATTCAAGTCTTACAATTTAATTCGTTCATACCGAAGTCATTTCAAAAGTAAAAATAAATCTTAAATATCAACAAAACGATCAAATTTTACGATTTACGATTTAAGAAAACTTTAATTTATTATATTATTATAATAAACTTATGATAATTACAGATTTGGTCCCTATATTATATATCATTTTTAATATCAGTCCTTAAACCGGAAATGCCCCCAAGTGGAGTTCAATTTGTAATTTCCGAAAATCCACCTCCCTGGCTGAAATAGTTCTGAAAATTGCAGAATCACCCCTGTATTGCCTATACTTGCTCCATCTTCTTAGCCGTTCTACCCAAATTGCAAATTTGACCCAAAAGGGGATCTCTCTTTGACAATTCAAAATATCTGTCACATTTACGAAAATCCGCAATACCGAGCACAAAAATTTATGATTTCAAGTCTTACGATTCAATTCATTCATATTTGTGTCGAATGAAATGTTTAAATAAATCTTAAATATCAACTAATCGATACAAAATTACGATTTTTAATCCCTATATTATTATACCTTTTTTTAATATTGTTCCTTAAACCAGAAATGCACCCCAGTGGGAGTCAATTTGTAATTTCTGGACATTTACCTCGCTGACTGAAACAGTTTTAAAAATTGCAGAATCACCCCTGTACTTACTCCATCTTCCCACCCGCTCCACCCAAATTGCAAATTTAACCCCAAAGTGGATCTCTCTTGAAATATCCGAAATATCCGACACCAACGCAGTATCCTTTGACTCCTCCTCATCTATAATCGCGTGTGACGCAATACCTTAATTATCAATACCGAGTTTAATCCTTATGATTTAGATTCAAGTCTAAGGATTCAATTCGTTCATATTGAAAAATTAAAATAAATCTTAAATATCAACAAACCAATAAAATTTTACGATTTACGATTTAAGAAAACTTTAATTTATTATATTATTTATAATAAACTTATGATAATTACAGATTTGGTCCCTATATTATATACCATTTTTAATATCGGTCCTTAAACCGAAAATGTTCCCAAATGGAGGTAAATTTGTAATTTTCGAAAATCCACCTCCCTAGCTGAATCTGCTCTGAAAATTGCAGAATCACCCCTATACTTACTCCATCTTCTTAGCCGCTCCACCCAAATTGCAAATTTGACCCCAAGTGGATATCTCTATCACTATCCAAAATGTCCGCCACATTTAGGAAATTTCGCAATACCGAGCAAAAAATCTTATGATTTACGATTAAAATCTTACGATTCAATTCATTCATATCTATGTCGATAGGAATGTTAAAATAAATCTTAAATATCAACTAATAGATCAAATCTTACGATTTTTGGTCCCTATATTATTGTACCTTTTTTTTTTTTTTTGTTCCTTCAACCAGAAATGCACCCAGTGGGGGTCAATTTGTAATTTCTGGAAATCCACCTCCCTGGCTGAAATAGTTTTTAAAGTTGAAGAAACAACCCTATCTTTACTCCATCTTCCCAGCCGCTCCACCCAAATTGCAAATTTAACCCCAAAGTGGATATCTCTTGCAATATCCGAAATATCCGCCACCAACGCAGTATGCTTCTACTCCTCCGCGATTATATCAACTATAATCGCGTGTGATTCATTTACGAAAATTCGTAATGCCGAGTTTAAATTCTTATGATTTAGAACTCAAATCTTACAATTCAATTCGTTCATACCTAAGTCGATTCAAAAGTAAAAGTAAATCTTAAATATCAACAAAACGATTACATTTTACGATTTAAGATTTAACAACTTTAATTTATTATATTTTTTTTAATAAACTTATGATAACTACTGATTTAGTCCATGTATTATATACCCTTTTTAATATCAGTTCTTCAACTGGAAATGCCCCCCAAGTGGAGGTCAATTTGTAATTTCCGAAAATCCACCTCTCTCGCTAAAACAATTATGAAAATTGCATAATTACCCCTATACTTACTCCATCTTCCTAGCCGCTCCACCCAAATTGCAAATTTGACCCCTAAGTGGATTTCTCTTTCTCCATCCAAAATATCCGCCACATTTATGAGAATTCGTAATACCGAGCACAAAATCTTATGATTTACGATTCAAATCTTACGATTCAATTCAGTCATATCTGTGTCGATTGAAATGTTAAAATATATCTTAAATATCACTTAATCGGTCAAATTTTACGATTTTTAATCCCTATATTATTATACTTTTTTAATATTGTTCCTTAAACCAGAAATGCACCCCAGTGGGGGTCAATTTGTCATTTCTGGAAATTTACCTCGCTGACTGAAACAGTTTTAAAATTGCAGAATCACCCCTATACTTACTCCATCTTCCC